>BMAW01000086.1:936198-1031398 GCA_019974015.1 Nephila pilipes | reverse complement strand
AAGTTTTCTTTTTTATTTGAATTTATTTTCCAAAATATGTTTATAATATCATAATATAGATATTCCTTCAATTGCATTTAGGATAATAATAAGAGCTTTCATTACAAGAATAAAATTTTACACAAGTTTACATATTTTTATGAAAGAATTTCAAATAATCTTTTCCAAATAAGCCATAGCATTATAATTCAATCGAAGATTTAAAAATCTTAAAATACTTGAATTAAAAAATTTTAAGCCAACTAATTCAAATAAATTAAATGAAAATTAATTCGATTTCGGAAAGTCAGGGGGAAACCTTTTTACAACAAGTTTACAAATTTTTGTGAATGAATCTCTCATGATCTTTTCCAAACAAGCCATAAAATTATATTTATAAATTAGATATTTTAAAAATTCAAATTACAACTAAGTAATTTGATATGCAAACAATATTTCCAGAAATAAAATATCCATACTCTTCAAAATAACATTAAATGAATAATTTATTGATATTGAAATATAAATATTAAATTTAAAAAAAAAAAGGAGAATATTTATTGAATTGGTTTCCAATATAAAAGAAAACCGAAATAACTTTCATTAAAGGAGATTAAGATTATAATTACTCTCACACAGGATAGTTACAATTATTAATAATTTTATCTTTAAAAAATCAAGTATTCCCAACTAATATCAATTTTGGCTCCTAAATTTTTCATAAATAAAATAATATAAATCAAATGTTTGATAGAAATTAGGATTTTTTTTTAAAAGTAGAGGCAGATGACATACTAATTTATAAAAAAAACTTCTACCCCAAATTCACTTTCTCTTACATTCCACTGCCAACTTGCAAACGTAATAATAAAAATGGCTATCATGCATAGACTTTATAAGTTTATATCAAAAGCAATTGCGCTAACCAATGGAACATGCTAATTAAGCTAACAAGTATCTCCCTTTTATATCATATTTTAGAGTAATTTTGGAAGATAACATAGCATCTTATCTAATATTTACTCACTAACTAAAAGTATTTTAAGAAGAATGAGCTCATTCAACAATAAAGATATATTTATTCCAAACACATAACAGTATTCTTACCAAATGGACATATAATCAAGAGAAATATATATAATTGAGGAAACTAATTTTTAATAGGATATACTAAAATGTACCAAATTTAGTTACTTTATATTTATATCACATTACTATTAAAATAATGAACTGCTGGGATCAAATGAAAATATATACTAAACATGAATGGTAAAAATAATAATTAATGAAAATGTGTAATTTCAATAAAATTTTTAAGACAACAGAAGCTGTAGGAAGTTTCTATAAACCTTTACAATATTTAATACATTAAATTTTATATTCAGGATAACTTCTGCTGGAAGACAAGGCAAAAATATTTAGAATCAAAAATATTTTTGTACATTAATCATTGTGCATTCAATAAAAACTAATATTTTATTAATTAGTCAATTCATTAAACTTTTTACCCAAATCTATACTATTCATTTAAAAAAAGATGCATTAAAATGCAATAAGTTATTAGTAAAATTCAATAGTTTAGATTGCTTACACAAAAGATATTTTTAAGTATAATGATTATACTATTTTAATCCCAAATTATTCACACAATTTTCAAACAGACTGCAAACTTAAAGTTCCCATAAATGTTTCATTTACAAAGTGTTCTTAAGTTAAAAAATAACAAGAAGAAGAGAGAACAATCACGAGTATCTAAATTTAAAAATAAAACCGGAAAGAAAAAAAAAATCGAATATTAAATCTAAATAAGTACTTTGTGTAAATTCATAATAAAAATGTTTATAAAAATGCATCAGTTTATTCTTTAAATAATACAATAGTAATGAAACATCTTTCCTTAAAATTAGTTTTAAAAAACTGATCATTCCCCCCCCCCCGGGGGGAGGTATTTAATATTTGGTCACTAATTTTTTTTTTTACTTCATAAGTAAACCTCTTTAAAATTAGAAAGATTTAACTTCCTTTTAATCATATGAAGGTATTTATAAAATTGTCTGAAGAATATTATTGATTGGATTTAAAATTCCTGCTAATGTAAAGGAAACTGAAGTCACATTTATACAAGGGGAAATTTAAATTCAGAATAAACCATTACTTTAGAAAGAGTTTGAGGAATAATTTTTATACCAAAGCTCCAAAAAGTTATTTCTTCCAATTGTTAATAGAAGTTATTTTTGCTATTTAACTTTTGACTAACAATAAATTCTTTTAAAAATTCAAGATGTAAGCATTTAAAATTATGTAATTTTTAAGGAGTTACTGCTAGAAAAAGTCACATTTACATTATTCTTTTAAATTGTAATTATCAACATATGTGATTGATTTTCTATAAGATTAGTTAAAGAATTAAAAAAATTCTTATATAAATTTTAAATCAATATTCTTTTCCTACAAAACTTAACAAAAATTTTAATTAATAGAATACAATTACTTGAGGATTCTCCTTTCAATAAGAACTTATAATATTTAGTTAAAAATATTTAAAAAAAACTTTTTTTATAAAGTTTTTTTTTTTCTTTTTGATGCAACATATTTTTGGATAGAATCAAGTTTGTCAAAAACAAATTATAGTCCATGAAAAATCACTACAAATTTTTTGTATGTCTCATCTTAATTTAATGATTTTTCACAATTTATTATTCATAGGGTCTTTTTTAAAGGAAAAAGATAACATTTTCATCATGAAACCTTGAAATCATTCATATCTAATAATGTTTCAAAATAAGTTTAATAGAGAGAGCATCAAACAAATATTTTTTTTCTCAACATTCTACTATGCTAGTCAACAAGTTACTAAACTATGTATTAATCATTGAATATAAAAACGTTTTTAACTGTGTTTTTAATTCAACTAACCAACATAGAGGAAAAAATTAAAGCTATAAGTCATATTTTAACTTTTCTGGAATGTTACGAGACATTTGAGATAATGTGAAACATAAATCCATCACTTCGATTAAGGAAATATTTAGGGAAATAGAGTAATAATAATTTGTTGTCTATGTTCAAAATTTATAAGGCAGTAAAAAGAATAAAAATGAAGATGATTACATATGATTAAATGACTTAATCGTTACCAATATGGTAATAATTATGAATGCATTAATATAATTTTACAATCATTTCTGTGAGTAAATAGATTTAAGAAGTAAAATTAATGACTTTGTAAGTGAAGTATTAATCATCTTTTTGACACATGAGATGCCTAAGTATTTTTATGACTTAAACGGATCCAACCCCTTGAGTTAAATAGTTAATACCACTTTAAGGTGTTAAAATTTATCTTTGCACAATACATGGTTTAAATACATAATTAATGTTTGCTATATAAAATTTACATACTATACTATGAACATAAATAATAATAATAAAAAAAAAAACAATCAAAAGCTTTTAACTAATATTTTAAAAAAAAAAAGATAAAACAAATTAAAAAAAAAAGACACATAACATAGTAGCTAATAAGATACACACAGTTCATTAAGGTGTTCAAAGGTATATGATTTAAGTTATTTGCAAGGTTAAAAGGTTAATATTAATGAGAAGCAGTTTTTTTTAACAGCATAATTCTTTATATTACAAGTCAAAAGAAAATCACAACAAACATTCCATGAAAAATGATAGTGCAAGCAAATTACTACATCAACTTAAATTGTACACAGTTCACTTTTCTTGGACATAATTCATTCATTGTAATAAGTTATAAAAATGAACATAAGGAAGTTATAATGTAAAGTATAACTTAAGTTTACAAAAAATCATAAAAATACACCAAGCAACATTGCATGCATTAAAAGCTAGTTTTGGGCATTACTAGAAACAAATTATTCAAATAAAGCAAGCTCATTAAAAAAAAGCTTTTAACAACATGAAAAAACTTAAAGAACATAAACCATGCCATTAAATGCAAGATAATTTATTGAAAAAAACATTTTTTTCACATTCAATTAATTGAAAAAGCAATGTTGGAAAATCTTTTTCCAAACAGAACAAGCTTTAGAGGGATTATTATAGAAGCTCTTGGAAACAGCAATGAAATGAATAAATAGCAACTCATAAATATTAATGTGTGTAAAGGGAGCCAATCAAATTTTACAAAATATACAGTTTCGGAAAAATATAAGTTCAAAAGTCATTAATTTCATTCTTTTATTGGCTAAGTTTAAAAGAATAAAATGATCATCTCTATTATGTTTTAAAAGAAATTATTTATTACTTTCAAATTCTTTGTATTCAAGAATTATTAATAATAATCCTAAGGGTAGAAAGAAAAATTTATACAACAAATGCAATTTTAATTTAGTACAGTTACATAAAATTTGAAAGGCCCCTTAAAAGTCTAGCAATGGGAGAATAAACCAAAGATAAGAAGAGAAACAGACAGTTTATTTTTTTAAAAAACTTGTTTATTACAACTGTTTATATATTTACACTAATCACAATTATGATGCATTAAAGGAGCAAAATTTTTTAAAAAGAATAACAATTGTAAACAAATATGACTATTTCAAAAGACTAGAGAAAAGACTCTCTGTATATCACTTTCTACATACAGTATACCAATTTTCAGATAAAAATTCATTTAAATTTCAAAATAAATATTTTATCTAGTTTTAATTTTTTAAAATTTAATTCTTCGAACAGCAGGGATACCTTTTATATTTTTACAAATGATCTTCAGGAATTTAAAATATCCACAAAAACTTTTGATTGACTATTACCTTTAATTGATGCATTGACAAAAAAGATTAATAACAGTTTACCTCTACATTAAAAAAAAAAAGATATCCCTGATGTATAAAGAATTCAATTATAAACAAGATGGTTTAAATCTCGCACACATGCTTAGTGGTACATAGAAGATATTGACGAGATAATACACAATACTTTTATCAGTAATTTCGAAGATATAGAAAATATCCAATCACTATTTTTTTGGCACTATTCAGTTAAAAATTTTAGTTACAAAAAGTATCATTGATTAATAATTTATGCTTAATTTTTTTTTTTTTAATGATGCACTTTTCTCAATATTAATTCAAGAGGAATACAACATTTTTAGTAACATATAACAAGATTAAGAAATGATAGCTTGTAATGCCCATAGGGATAAAAACGAATGCAATTAAATTTTTGTTGAATATTAGTGCAAATTATGCCTATTCATATAATCACTAGTGTCAATTGAGACATTTAAAACATTATCCTAAAAGTGTTTGTTTTTTAAACTCTAAATAACTAATGATATTTCAACTGCAATGATCTCATCAATGATAATAATTGTGACATAACTATACATGCTTATTCTTTTTATTTCTTAAATTTAATCCCTAACAAAAATATTTCATTAAACATTGCATGAAATAGAAAAAAATATAAAAAATTGCAATATCTAAGCCAGATACATATAAATTCAACATATTTTAAAAGTTTTATATCAATGTATAACATTCTGAAGGTTTTACAGTTTCCTACAGATTTTAATATAATTTTGGTGATACAAGAATTGATTTGAACACAATTGAGTATTTTGAGCCTTTCTCAGGGAAGACTATTAATTTAATCATTTGGTTAGTGGGTGAAATTAGATTATTTCTACAAGTTCAGATTGTAAAATCTGAATATTTCTAAGATTAATTGCTACAATTATAAAGGTAATGCAAAACTGACAATAAACAATACATGCTCGTCTCATTATAAATATATTGTACACATAAATATTAAATTTAACAATAACAGATAACTGTCAAGCAGGTTTTTTTTAATACACTTCAACAAACCAATTTCATTAAATCAAATTTTTATTAGTTAATTGACCAATAAGCCACTAGTTGTACTTGAATTTTATAAAACCCAAAATGTGAACTTCAACTATATTTTACTTTAAATATCTAACAAATTTTGATGATGTATGGAAAATAACATTCCCTCAAAAAATTGTTTTACGATAGAAAATATACTTCCAACAAACACAATTTTTGATTTCCAGTTTATAAATTTTGGCTTGTCTTTTTCCAAGTGTTTATGTTAGATGAGAACTGTTGTGCGCATGAGTGATGGGTGTAAAAATTATCAACAGGAAATTAACCAAATTAAACTAGTGATGTCAATTGCTAAAGAAATACATCAAACCAAACATGCAAAAAACCATGTCTTTGTTGAAAAAGTATCAAGCATAATTAATAGTTAAAAATAGAATAAGGTTCTTAAATAGTTAGTTTGGAATCTTTACATAACTTTCACTCATAACAATAATTTTACTTTTGTTCAAATTCATATAAAAAAAATTAAAAATTTATTTAAAATTTTCAGTCACCTTATAATTAATGAACATTTCCAAAGCCTACTAAATTAATCAAATAAGTCAAAACAGTGAATAAATATGTTAATTTCAATGGTCATTATAGAAATTTTAAATTTATTTAATCTCCCCCCCCCGGGGGGGGGAAGAAGAAACCAAGGTTTCGGGAAAAAAAAAAACTGACTGATTACAAAGATTCTAGAATAATTTTATGTATAAAAAAATGCCATTCAGAAATGCTTCCACCTTTCTGCAATCAGGAAAGACAGCTTGTAATTTCTGATATATATTGCATTTTCATGTATATTTCAGAATAAAAATTTATACTTACTGTCCATAAACTTATCAGATATTTCTCACACAATATTCTATAATTTAAAAAATTACAAAGATAATGCAATCATAAAATTTTATATTTAATTCATATTTTGAATAGTGACTTCCATAAAATTCTTTACAAAACAGGAAGTTTTTTTTGGATAAAATTTAGGCTCAATTTAGAAGCTATAGCCTGAATATTTTGAATAGATAAGGAGATTTAAAGAATAACAATGTGCTATAAAATAATTCTATTATGTCTTAACAGACATTCCTTCCCCATTCACTATATAAAGACCAAATGCTTAAATGCGCCATGAAATATTCAAGTGAATGATTTTGTCATTATACACCATTAGAATCAACCTATATTCAAAATTTCTATATTAAAATATAAACTTGTAAATTCATTGCAATATAATTAACAGTTTGAACATATTGCTATTAAATGAAATAATTTTAAACATTTCCGATTACATGAGTAATACACAATTATTCTGAAAGTAATTAGAGGAATCATGAGTTACAATATACAAAACATTACACACAAATATTTTAATAATTAGCAATGAAACAAATACATCAATGAAATATTTTAAGTAGACAGTTACATCACAGCTGAAAACTACTTTTTCTAAAAAAATATTAAAAACAACTTCTTAGTAAACAATATATAAATCTGTGCATTACAGGTAACCTTTTATATAGTATAATAATAGCACAATTTTTACATGTCTACAACACATTATACAGTCCTGGCTTCATTATAACGAGATTCATATACATATATATATCATAACTTCACAATTTTACCAAGAAACTAAAACAATGTTGCTAAAGTAACTAATAAATAACATGTATATGTAAATTTATTGGTGTGCATGGAGTAAAAAAACAATTGATTTCCATTTTAGAAAATTGCAATATATCTTTCACCATTACAATACAGAACATATGTTTACAAAAACATTTCCTTCCTTTCTTTCTTTTTTTTGGTACACTTAAATATAATAATAATAATAAAAAAATCTCGGAAATTCTTCCCAATTTTAAAGGTACTTTAATATAATCACTTCTAGTACTTTAATTACACAAAAGGAATTTTGAGAATCAAGAAATTATTACTATGATATTACTTATCATTAAGGGAAATGCATAATTACAATCTCCTTTCTCCAGAATACAAGAGACACTCTTTTGATTTTAATGCTATACTTTAAATGATACATTGTTTTTTTAATAATAAAAATAAGATTACATTTATATTACATCTGAACATCACATAATGACAATTATTTTTGAAACCCAATTTTTATATTACATTAAGGTTACCTGCAAAATCTTAAAAATATGCATTATAAAACAAAATAAATGAGATATGAGACACATTGCTTTAATAAGTTAAAAATTATGATACATATCAATAAAACCAAATAAAACTCTTACAAATACAGAAATATAAAAAATAAAAATACAAAAGAATATTAAAATTGTGTGTGCCAATTAACAAGTAATGATAATGTGAAAACATATAACTCCTTTTAAAAAAAACTGCTTCTCATTTATACTAAGCTAATAAATGATTTTAAGTAATCAATGTAAAAATAAACTTTAAGAAAAGTTTCAAGTACTATTATGGCAGTATCAAAAAATGTTATTCATGTACAACAGAAATTACTTATATCTTGCATGGCAAAAAAAATTCTCAGACAAAACAGTGGTTTTTTTTTTTTTAAATGTTTCATGCAACAACAGTAAATATAGTAGTATATTCATAATATAGTCTACAAAAGTTCAGTAAATATGTTGTATAGCATAATCTATAATGCACAAATATAATTAAATAATGTAATTTATGTACAAATATAATAAGTATATAAATTGACAGTAAAAGAACAAGCAAATATTAATTCATATCAAATAGATAATATATTTAATGATAACTATTATTGCACTTAAAAAGTATATATAAACATATAAAAGATATATTGCTTATAAAAATAGAAAGAAAAAAAAAAACATTTAAACAATTGAACAGAATAGACTTTAAAAACTGGCAGTTTTCTCAACATAAAATTCTTTACACTTTTAAGAAATTAATATAAACTATAAAAACAGGGTAAGAACTGCATTAGTTATAAATATTCTAAATTCAACAGAACAAGAACTATATCATTTTTTAAAACTATCGTTATTGATAGTGAATATATGTTAAACAACACATTTGATCTATGATCCACCTTTTGTGGTCAAGCAAAATGTTTTTTAAAAAAAGCTACATATAATTTTGGAAAGATTTTTGAGCACAGAATTCCACCTCCCCAAATAAATTTTTAAAAAGCCACTTGGAGAACAAATCTCAGTTGAACACTTTTTATTAAGAAGTTGATTTAATTAAAAAAAAAAAAAAGATGGGGGAGGGTGGGTGTCTCATTAATATTTTCTTCATAACCTTTAAAATATTTTTTTGTAATTCAAATTGGATACATTGAAACAAATGTTTGATATATTTCTACTCTTACTGTCTATATTTTACAATTCTTGAAAAATAATCTTGGGTATAAATAATTACTCTATTAATTTTAATGACAATGAAACTTGGAAGAAAAATTATATATCCTTTTCAGTAATCAATGAAACACTTTTAAGATTAACAAATTCATAATTTTTTAAATGAGGAAATATCTTTATGTATTTCTGAAAAGTCAAAAGAAAACAAATTACAGATATGTTGCATCAAATTCCTTCATTCCCAATTAATAACGAAAACATTCATAGCTATATTTGAGGTTTAAAATTATGTATTCTTTATCAATACATGTTTCATAATAACAGAAATAAGGAAAACAATTTTTAAAATATAAATAAATTTGCAAAATAAAATGTTTAAACAACAGATATGTATTTTTTCAGATGCACTGAAGAATCATTGGAATCATAATTTACTATGACACTAAAGACAAAAGAAGATTTGTTCCTGAAAGTGCTTTGATCATTTTTAGATTTAGTTTTAATTATACAATTGATTTTGTAAGACTGAAAGAGTTTAGAATTAGATTTTACTTCAATATAGCTCACAACTAATAGTGTATAGATAAATAATTTTATCACTTACAATTAAGAGAACTGCCAATCTAGAGAAGAACATACAAAGCTTATCAACTGCAGTTTTACTCTGTTTATACAAATTTCTACAATTCAAGTTGACTCTTTGGTATTGGTAATAAGTACCACAGAAGTAGAAAAAAGGTTGCTTTAAAAAGAAATCTATATATCTGAACACTTTTACAATTTTTTTTTTCATTGAGAAATGTCATTGGCAGTAAGTGCATGAGATGGGCAGGTTTTGAAAATCTGCCTTAAATAAGCAGACTAAGTTTATCAGAGACTCACCCTCGTTCTTTCTTCTCATTTTCAGGAGAACGATCTACTTTAACAACACAGTCTGATGTCAAATCACCACTGAGCATACTTGTGGAAGTACTGCTACTACCTGCTCTTTCACTGAAAAGGCAGATCAATACAATTATAATTTCAATAGTTACTTTATTTCTTACCAACCTAAGTATTGCTATCATTCACTTATCATACTATTATAAACTAGAATTTTAACAGATATCATCGTAAAGAAATATCTAAGAGTCCCAGAATATATAAAAACAACCTTTTTGAACATGCTTTCTTCCCAAAATAAAATATTTTTTTTAAACCAGGATAAAAAATTTTTGCTTAAACTTCAGAGCCGCCAAAGTAAAGTCACCATAAATTTTAAACATTTATAATTTTTCTTTTCATTTTCAAATATAAAAAAAATCAACAAGTGTAAAATCATATTAACCAATAATACAAACCACAAAATATTACCAAATGATGCAATATTTTGCTGAAAATGAAAATATATTTTCATCTTACATTTTGAAAAAAAAAAAAAAAAAAAAATATTCGGACCTGCATACCACAGAACAGAAGGTAATAGGTAAGTGAAAGAGGATATGACACAAGAGCCAAAGCAGGCCATGCAGCCTAACAATTGTTAAAACCAATAAAAAATATTTTAAAAATATGAGACTGTGAGTGAATGTAAAGGTTACTGGTGCAAGAGCAAGATGTGGCTATGCTGCACCAAACAAGATTTAACAATGGTCTAGACATGACAAAAATTAGTCGACAAGAAGATTTAGATTGAACGCAATGTGTTGGAACATGTATAGATGGTGCACAAAAGCTACATATGGTAAAAAAAATCAGTTTTGTCACTCAGTCCACATTGTGCTTGCAATTAGTCCAAATGCATCTTAGACCCACAGCAATATTCACAAAGAAGCATTAATACCAAAATATATGCCAAGTGATTTAAAAATTGTTTTGAAGATTGCTGCTAAACTCGCAAATTAATAAAATAACTTTTCATCCAATCACACTTGCTTTTTTATAATCAATTTTATTCCAAAAACTTTGTGAAGAGATAAGAAGCTAGTAAATTTATGTTAAATAAATAATTTTTTCCCTTCATGTATGTTCTTTTTTTACTCATAAAGCCTCTTTCAGAAAGAATGTGTGTTCATCTCTGAAATAATTACATGCAACAAGGATAAAGTAGGTCGCTATGATTTGGTTTCGAAAAAAGCAGATCACAATGTTCACAAGTTTGATAAGCCCTACTAAAGAATTATAAAATTTCTCTCCATGTTATATTAGTGCACTGACAAAAATCACATTCAAAACAAAATCTGAGAAGTAAACATACTAGATTGTTAATAGAATTGGAATTTTTGTTTCAAAACAAAAGAATTCTTTCTTTCCACTTTCAGTAAATTTCTCACAGAGGAAATTATGTTACCACAGAATAATGATGACTGGCCAATGTTCCCAATTGTGAACATGAATGTTAAATACATTACTTCAAGCAAGTTTCTAATTAATATTATCGAATTTGATATACTTTTTAATAATAAGAGCTATTTTGACACCAAGTTTACCATGAGTTGGCATATAACTATTTCTACCAAAGGGGGCAAAATGACCCTTTTTGGTATTTAATTAGAAAACATATAAATTAACCTATCTATTATGAAGTTAAAGTAGGAAAAAACTAAACTCAATAAAACTGCATCAGTTATAATAATCAGTTTTTATTATTCTTTTCATTCCTGATATTTTAATGTATAACATTTTTTACAAATTACGATTTTTTTTTCTCTGTACATACTGTACTAACATGTTTTTTTTCAACTGTCACAGGTAACTTGCATATCATTTTTATTGCAAAGGGTTATTTGGCATTTTTTTTTTCTGAACTGCATCCACCAGCAAGTTCTGTCAGCTGGAATAAATAATTCTTCCTAGATATATTTTCACCAGTGGTTTCTTTATATAATACCCACGAATTGATCCCAGCCAAATCTAGGATATTGAAAAACAGTTGCAGAGGCCATCTTTGAGATTACAATTTTACAGTTTATAAATTTTTTTGTATTTGCCATTTGGTCTGTCAAGTCAACTCTGTGCTTTAATATGCTATTGAATCGGGTAATTTTTTTGATTTTTGATAGAATTGTGCTTGGAACTTCTTGCTTCTTATATACACACATTTTAGTAACACATACTTATTTCTATATTTATAACTACATCTATCGTGTCCCTATCAAGTCAATACATATATAAATACAAATGTATGTATTCTCAACAATATTTATTTGAATGGTCAAAATGATTCCTTCGATAAAAGTAGGTATACAATATACATTCCTCCAAAACAAAAAAGAAGATAAGATCTGATTATATGTCTTATAAATGAATGTAACAATTTAAATATTCTCATAAAATATGGCAATAATTTTCTTGAAGAATATTAACGAAAAGTTTTCTCAGAGGGATCAAAATGACGCCTTGGTTAACCTAATGTTGAAGATACCAACTAGTTTTATGAAGCAATGTATGCTTTTTCACATTTATAGTTTTTTAAAGTAGTGTCCTATAAAAAAATAACTAAATGATCATTTTTATGATTTTCTGTCCATTTGCCCATTAACGGAAAAAATTTAGCTTCTAATTAAAAAAAAAAAAAAAAATTATTTTTTCAGTAAATTTTTGAAGCAAATATTGATGAAATTTAATTTTTAAATAAATATAGGAACACTGGCTTGTTAAAGGCCAAATAATTACAAAATAAATAAATATTTTGACATCTAAAAAATCAATTGAAAGCTAATTATATTTACTTATACCATCAGATGTAAACATAATATCCAAATAAAAAATTCTTGACAAGAGATTTTAAAGAAAAATTAATTTCATTTATACTTGCAAAAAGAAATTATTTAACTATATCAATAATTGAAAATATTTTAACATGTGTTAAGCACAGATATATGAAGAATAAAATTTTTAAAGCATTTTATTACAAAAAATTATGAACATCTAAAGCAATCTGGAATAACAAGCATATGGTTTTAACAGTTGGTTTAAAAAGTTAACATGAAAACTACACATAACAATGAATTTGTTAAAGTATATTAAAGATATATAGCTTGATTTCAATTTTAACTTAATAACTAAATACTGGAAGATTAGAACTTGCAACTCACCGAGTATCTTCTGAATCAGGAGAGAGTGTAGGAGTCGAAAGAGAGTTTCTCTGCTGCCGAAAGAAATTGTCAAGTCCTTCTCCAATATCCTGAGGTTCCTCCTTCAATTCTTTGCCTTGGATTGTAGGTCGTGTGGGAGCTCTTGTCTTAGCCCTCTTTGGTCTAGCTTTACCCAAGTGTTCCAGCTTCTCTGACATTGGAGAAAGACTAGGTAAGCTCTCTAAAAAGATAAAACATTTTTTAAGAAATTACTTGAAATAATATTATACTCTGAAGTGTGGGTGAAACAATTCAAACAAATAAAAAACTTATTTTAATAAATCTAGAGGAATACAAATACTATAATTTTAATATCAGAATAAATATACTTATTTACAAAATACACTTATTATAAACAGAAATTTGGGAAGGGGGAAATAAAAAAGCTCTGCTTGCTTTATTCATATGCTTACCATACAGAACTACTTGTAACAGAAAGAGAGAACATGCAAATTTTCATCAGATTTTAAGAACAGTTTAACCTTTTATCAATTTAATATCTTGTATCTCCTTAAAAATTTGTAAACTTAAGCAAATGAATTTTTTCATTAAAAGAGTTGCTGTAAAATATTGAAACAAATGCTATTCAATAAAAACCTCAAACTTGCATTAGTAATCAAACTATAAATTTTAACTTTTATGAAATCTTAACCTAAAAATCTTTATTATGTGAATATTTAGCAGCTGAATTAACTATACTCCATTACTCAAGATTTACTCTAAAATATTTAATTCCTCCCCTTTTTAAATTTAATCTTTACAATTATAAATTTTTTAAGTTACTCTAAAAATAAAGAGGGGGGGGGGACTTTGATAGATAAATCTTCAGATTTCTACAAGTTGTTATCCCTTTCTTTTCTTACAAATTAAGATTTGAGCAGCATAGATACAACTGTTAATGGATGAAAAATGTTAATGTATGAGCTAATGAATATAATGAGCTAAGTAAATAGAGATAACAACTTTCATTTTACTCTTGTATGACATCTTCAAATAAATAACAGGTCCCACAGACAGAATTTTACAACTTAACGTCAAATATTATTGTTTTTATCAGTAATATAAAAGGTTTTTTCAGATCATAACTAATTTATTTCATTTTAATCACGTTCAAATCTTATTTTCATACCAAACTGAATCTAGATAAACTTTAAAAGAATTTCTATAGCTTTTGCTACAATATACTCCCAACTCAAACTAAGAGAGTTAATTTCTTAGTATATATAAATATTAGAGCAATTTCATAATCTTTTATTATAAATTTAAACAAATATTGCCAAAAACTACAAAATGACCATCAATTTATTTCACTCACAAACTTTTTATAGTATTAAAATGCTACTAAAATTTTTATTATATCAAATAATATGCTTACATATATAACATTTTTTTAAAATCAATAGTTGTTTCTTGCTGATCTTATAATTTGATACAAAATAAATAGACATAGGAAAACTAGCTATATTTTTTAAACACTTCTAGTTGATTCAATGAAGTTGTAGGAAAATTAATATTACATTATAAATAGAACATATTTAAAAAAAAACTTTTGAATATACATTACCAATTAAAGAGGGCATAACATTCCTTTAATTTGATACAAAATCAAACTACTACTTTTATACAATTTTTAATCTCATAAGCACATTAAAAAAAATTTAATTCAAATTTGTCATTCATAGATATATATATGTGTACTATCTCTAAAAAAAAAGAAAAAATTTCTTAAATAATTTCTGTACCTTCATCTTTAGGTAAAAGATCTGGAATGTCATCTGCAGCTATTCCTTCAACACTATCTAATAAAAGGAATATGCAAAGAATAAAATTTTTGTACAAAAACTTTTATAAATTTAAAAAAAGAAAAAAAAAAAATCCATAACTGAAAAACAACAAATTTATTAAATTTTCATTTCAGCACAAGCGAAACATATTAGTTCACATATTAGTGTTCTATTCCAGAACTATTGAGATTTTCTTTCAGCTTATATTCTCAAAGCAAATAATATCCAAGCTGTTTGTCAAGCTTCCTTCACTTCCACATACAACTAGAACTAATAAAAGTTGGTGCAATTTCTCACCAACCAAGAACATTGGAGCAATTTCAGATGAATTTACACAAATAATTTTGGCAACAAAAAATGCCTGAATCTATTCAAGATATCAACAAATGGGGCCTCTTAATTGAGAATATGACATCACAATTTCTTCTGTATAAGAATTTGAAGCTCCCATAAGTTTTTTTTTATCATACCATTTAGTCAAGCCACACTGTTTAACAACTTTTTGTATGTGCACACCAATCTTTAGATCCACAAATTTATATCCGCTGTTAACTTTGAAATGTTTGAATTTCTCAGCTTGAATCTTCGGGCCCTGTTCATTTCCTTATGAATACCGTCTTCTTGCACACTTATCTTTGGATCTACAAAGTTACAACAGTGATTAATTTTAATAAAGTTTGAATTTTGTAACTCTTGAGTCATCAGTTTTATAAACTATCATTGAGTCGGATGATATGAGCATACTTCCAAAATTTTAATTTATTGTTTGAAAAATAGTTACCAACTGTGCTTTTAGAAACTTTAACAAGGAAATACACTCCCTCTTCAAAAATTACTTTCCACATCCACCATTTAGGGAATATTCTTCCTCATTTTGTACAGACTTGGATTGATCTCTACAATGTGGTCTTTTTTTTCTTAGCCTTGATAAAAATTTATGTACATATACCACTCTTTTCATATTGCAAGGATTTTATAGCTTTGAAAATACTCTACTATGTGTTCTGTTTTGTAGTAAGCAGGTCCCACATTTTTATATTTTTTTTCCTAAATGTGACTTTACTTTCATTCTTCTAAAATTGACTTTACTAAATGTAGAGATTAAACAGTGACTTTACAAAACTTTCCATGAATTAAAACAAAAGCTTTTTTTTTCTTGCACTCATAAATCATTTCCTGTACCAGATAATATCACCTACAAACTCATAAAACATTCGTCATACACTTCTTTAAAAAAATCTTTTAATATTTTATAATAGAATTTGGAAAGAACACGTGTATCTGCATTCACAGTAATATGCTATTATTATTCCTATTTTAAAACCAGGCCTAGAGCCAACTGATCCAACAAATTATCGACTCATAGCCCTCACAAATTGCCAGTGCTAAGTCCTTGAAAAAATAGTGGGAGACAAACTCATGCACGTTTTACAGCAGAATGCTGTTTTTACACCATTTCGAAGTGGCTTTTGATGACACACATCTATTGTGGACAACCTAATCGCTTTGGAAACACAGGTAAGGGATGCCTTTATCTAAAATAAATATTTTATCTATTATTTTCAACATTGAGAAGGCTTACAATCAAACTTGGGAGGTATAGAATTGTTAAAGATTTATATGATTTAAGGGGGAAACCAACAGATTTTTATCCAAAAGTTTTTAGAACACAGATATTTTAAAGTTAAAATTGACTTGATCTTATCAAATGATTTTACTTGAGAAGAAGAGGTATCTCAGGAGTGTTACAAGTGTCACTTTGTTCATTATAAAAATTAATACCATCATTTCAAATATCCCGCCATCTCTTAAAGCTTCAACAGGTTATAAATAAAATTATAAATTGAACAAAAAGGTTTTGCTTCTCATTGACAAAAATTGCTTGCAACCAGTTCTGTAGACAAAAAAAAAAAAAATTCATCCTGATAAACATGGTAAATTAAGTACAATTCCTAGGACTCATTTTTTAAAAAAAAAAAAAAAAAAAAAACTAATGTTTTGCTTCCATATTTTACAGCTCAGTCAACGTAGTGAAAAGGCTATGTGTAATGTTTGGTTGTGGTTCTAAGATAAAGTGAAATGAATTATGCCTCTAAAACTTCGCAAAAACTTTACTTTAAGATTAAAACAGGTTTGTAGCTCTCCCAGAGAGGCCTACTTAACTGCTCGCATGCCATGAAAATCTTTAACTGACATAATAAAACTCTTTTTCTCAGGAAAAAGAAAGTACTTTCAGCTTTCGGGAAGTACTGCCAGCACCATGTAGTTAAGGCTTCTGAATCATTGCTCGAAGGGGGTCATTACACTAGGAATATTTTAAAAGTCTTATCAAATAGTTTGTGGGGTTCAGATCATGTTTGTTTAAAATGAATATGCAGCGACTCTTTTCTACAACAGCCCCAGAAGTTCCAATGCCATACTAACTATAACTAGACCAAATTAGGAGGGTTTTTTTGCCTAATTGGTTAAGGCATGACAGAAAGCGACTGGTCAACTTTCTTTCGGACCCACTGGACCAGGGTTCGAAACAAAGCTGCCACATCTAGGTCACCAACTCTCTCCCCCTCCACAGGTCACAAGGTAGAAAAACATCCCTGATGTTTCATCCAGTGATGAAAATATACCAAGCACTAAGCCAGAAAAGCTGTTCGATGTAAACTGAACACCATACATCATACTGCATTACAACTTAGTTCCAGAGCCTTCCATACTTCACCTAATAAAAGTTTATATCTAGATTATTTAGGAACCTTGCTAGACTTACATTTTAGAATATCATCATCAATGCTTTTATCTTTTTCAAACATAAGTTTATTTTTTAATAGATTATATCGCAGGGGGAAAAAAACTTGAAATTTTAATTGCATAAGAGAGAGCAAATATTAATAAAGGGCTATGGAGTATCTAAAATCTCTGTCATGAGAGCAAATAAAGGGTTTCCACCTAGGTACAAACAGAGTTTTGATCTTAAAAATTCTTTTCAAAATTTTAAGAAATCAGCTTATATCGTTTTATTCATCTTAGCATATAACATTTTATTCATCTTAGCATATAATGTTTTTATTCGTCTTCAATAATATCCTGATTTTAATCACATTTATACTGATAGATCAAAGGCAGCGAATTATGTTGGTACCTCATGTTAAAATAGACAATTCATTATATTCTTTTCAATTCCCTCCTTCATGTTCTGTTTTTACTGCTGAGATATCTGCCATTAATAAAGCATATGTATTGCAATATTAAATCATCCAAATCATTCTTCACACCCATTGATTATTGATACATGTAAAAAAAATTATGAATAAGTTCAAAAATATCATTAATTTTTTTGTTATATACCTTTCCCAAGTGGGTATTAAGGGCAATGAGATAGTGGATAGTGCAGCTAAATCTACAACCAGTATAATCTCACCTAAAATTCCATATTATAATATATTAAATCAACTATTTATGACCACTGGCAGGATCAATAGAACTTAGAAATAGATAATAAACTGCAGCATGTGAAACCTATTATTTTTAATATCAAATCATTATAATAAAGAAGACAAGTCTTAATTTGACATGTCTATATATTGGGACACACAAGATTGATACATAGTCACCTTTTTCTGAGAAATGATCTCTATAAGTAACATTAATTTTGTCCTCTTACTGTGAGACATTTTAAATTTTATACACTATCTTTAATTGACTAGGTAGGAGAAAATCCCCAACCATATTTATCTATAATTTCTTAAATGACATAGGTTTTACTCCATATAAATAATACATATTCTTTTTTACACTTTATTTTTGCAATTTTAAAATCTTTTACTTGACTTAAAGAAATATTTTACCTTGTGTTTGGCACATTATGTCCCAAGGGGGATTCAGTGACAGAAATTTTAACTAATCAGACTAAATGCGAGGTAAAAAAGAAATTGCAGCTGATGATAAAAGCACAAAGAAATCTTGTTTAAATAAGTACTAAACAAAGTTACATGAAACTATATGGTCAATAGCAAAATAGACCATTCAAATCAGTATGACCAATAGACAAAACATTTGATTTTACAATCTTCATTCAGGTTGTATATTATATAGTTTAGTGACACTTCATTTTATTAACAAAACAATGCATCGTTTAGAAACACTTTCCATTTTCCAGAAAATATTGCTTTACTTAGTGACAGTTTAGACAGATCATATTATTTAGCAACATCTTTCTAGTTTGGTGAAAATGTTCCACAAGATTTTACACAAGTATCCGAATAAAAATAAATGTATTTTCAGTCATTCTTAATTAGCCTAGGTACATTATGACACTGCATAAAATGTTGCATAGAAAAATAGTCATTCAGGAATGATGAAGCATTCAAAAAATTTGAAACTGATTATTCCCCTTCTTCCACTGAATAAGAAGTATACATTTGACACACACACAAAATGAAAGCCAGAACACATCTGTATACTTGAGGCTACACACATACACAACTTGCTATTCAATCACTTAATTTCAAACTGCATCTCAATTAAAAAAATTAATCACACAATAGAAATGAAATTTATGATTTGTTAATACAAAAATTACATTTAAGACAAAGAAATCATTTAACACCCCCCCCCTTTTCAACATGCATGATCATTCTGCACGTGTTATTTACATGCTTAAAACAATATTGATAAGCATGTAGCAATACTCAAATAATTAGCATTGAAATAAAATCGCAATTTCTTTCAGCATTATGAACTAAATTATTCCAACAGAAAGTAGCTCTATTATATTTAAATTTCAATGTAACTTTCAAAAATAAAATATAAAAGAGAAAAAAATTTACATATATATATATATTTATACCTAAAATATATAAAAATATGAAAAAAACTAACTTACCTACAACAGACTGAGGTCTAAGCTTCCTAGCATGCACACTCTTTCTTTTGTTAGTAAGTTTGGGAGTGGCCTGAACACAAAGTAATAGTTAAATTTCAGTAACATGAATAAAAAAAGGGACACTTTTTGATCCTTAACATGTATTACGCAAATTGTTATAAACAAAAAAGGCATTCCCCACAGTTAATTGTAGCAATGGCTTAAAGCTAATAAACCAGGAATTTATAGTTGACATTAAATAGGAAGGCAATAAAATGAGAGTGCTATGACACATAATATATGAGTATTTCCATTTTCATTTAATGTTATCAAAACCTATCTATTCATTATAAACTTAAGAAAATTAAGCATGTAACTTAAAATACATTTTTCTGTTAGATTAATTTTGTTACATTTAGAGATATAAAAGTAATATGCAAGTAAATTTCAATCCACATCAGAGAACATTTTTTGGAAGAAAACCTGAAGCATAATTTTTTAGCTTAATTGATTGTCAAGGAATTAAAAAGGAATCACATGTAAAACATGCAATTTCAGATTACTACCATAAGCAAAATATTTTTAAAGGTTTAACAATTTATATACATAAGATGCACTAAAAAGTTTTAAAACTGATGTAAAAAAAAAAAAAAACAGTCCATGAGGTGCCATCTATTAAGGTATTCAGAGAATCTTCAATCCAAAGTCAACCTTAATATGGTTGACAAATTGTATCAGGTTATACAGAGCTTTCATCAGGATCTAACATTTTACATGTCATTTACTGTTTGCAGTTGTAATGGAGTTATAATTAGAATAGAGGTGTAAGATGTTTTGTTTTAAAAAGACAAATCTGCTAATGAAATTTATCAAATGATAAAGAATGCTTAAGGCGATTATTGCATATCGTCGTCAAATATGTTTTGGGAAATTTTGATATAGTGGGAGGGCGTAAAGGATGTGTAATGGATTGGTCCTACTCATCAAATGCAGAGAAACGACATTTTTAATGCTAGCTTTTTTATGATTAATTAGGAATTTGTTTCGGGAGGCCAAACAGTGAATGCAGAGTTCTATAAGTGTGTAATGGATTTGTTTTTTAAAATCTTTGCATATATATATGCCAGGACATCAAAGCATACAAAAATTAGTTTTTGATGCACAACATGCATCACACAATCCAGCAATTATTCAAAATATTTTGGCACACACACACAAGTGTAACTATACTACACCTCATGCTCTCTGGACTTGGCACCAGCAGATTACTTTTGTTTGTAAAGCTGAAATTGAATCATATCATTAAAACTGATTTGATGATATGAAAATGACTCAAGATAATGTTACAAGACAGTTCGAGGGCATTTCAGCAGAAGAAATCCAATATGGTCTAGAAAAGCTCAAAGATTGAGTTGTCTAGTGGAAATTGAAAGTAATATCATAAACTTTCAAGCTTCCTGAAATCTGACATTAATAGCTGCAATTTACAACATTATGTAAATTAGGATAAATAATTATTCAGAATAAATTTTATCTACATATCTTGGCTATTTTTCAGTAATAATTCAACTTAATGATACCTATTCATATATATGCAGGAGTGTCTGCAAACTTGTTCAGAATCTTCAAACTAATATTTTACATCATTTTCATGATACAGAAGTTGGTTTAATGCAAAATGTTAAAGGTTTTCCCCATTCACTGAATTGTAACATACACTTAACATTAAACAGAAGATAAAAAAAATTGTGATATTGCAAAACAAACACACAACATATTTTGATTCTTTTTCAAACTATATGTGAGGAAATGCAAATAATACTCAGAACTTTTCAGAATAATTTAAAGTTAATAATGCCTTCAAAATACTATAAGCAGGTATAACAAAGTTCAAACAAAATGAATATTATTAAAATACAGAACACTGCTATTAAATAATAAAACAGCATGAATAAAAAATTAGGAGCAATTAAATTTAACAGAACATTAAATTAAATCAACGATGTTACAGCACGCAATTTAGTCTACAAAAGCCTAGTATAAATATGAAAGAGATAATCATGCACCATTTTATACTCACTAAATTAAGCCAAGCCAGTTGCTGTCAGCATAGAAAAGACAAGTTAAAAGTTTAACAACATTAATAAGAATTAGCAACAGATTAAGTTGTTATCTTTTGATAGAGAATGAGGTAAATATAACTTACAAGTGGAGAGTCTGAATTCTCACTGTAACTGTCTAGTTGAGAATCTCCACTGTGACTAATTCTCAGACCACCTTCTACTCCCATGCCACCTCGTAGGACATCAGGCGTAGTGCAACGCTGTTGGTTTACTTGCTCATGCTGGGAGCATTTAAAAGAGATTTAATAAATGATTAAAAACTCCAAATAGCAATAATTTACATAACAAACACACACCACATTAAAATAAGAATAAATATAATTAATATTGCATTAGAATTTCATTCAAAGTACATGATGACATTTTTCATCCCTTTAACAGTCAGTTTAGAGATACTTGAACCTGTACTTCACTTTCCATATTTAAATACCTAGGCAGCAGCTACAGAAAGTAATTTTCAGTGAAACTTAGGTTATTTAAATCTACATCCTACTTAAGAAGTAACTAATTTCAGCATTCAATTTCGTTTCTAATCAATTTCTAAAAGTGAAAAATATTTGCATTTTTATTAGCTGTAGCAAGGCGAGATCCAGGTGGGTTTAATGAGATGTTCCACCCAGACCTCTCTTTGAGATTATGATTTCAACCTGCCTTTTAAAAACCAGAAATTAAACCAAACTTAACCTCTTAAGCCATATACTTTGTTTTGACTTATATGATGGCCAGTGGTGATGTATCTCAAAAGTTTAATCCTTGGTCAAGTGATGAAATGTTTCAAGGAGCAACCCTCTATTGAAGAGACAGCAAGCATGTATTTTGGTTAAATTTGAATGTTATTGTATAACTACTTAAATTCTTTTCAATATGTTTAAAAAAAAATAATAATTTTTCAAGAAAATTGATTTACTTAATCATTATAAAATTATTCATTTATAAATTTTTCAAAGACATTCAAGTAAAACCAGATGCAAGTCTACTTTTATAATAACTATAACGAGTCTGACACATGTCATTAATTTTTCTCAAATAACAATTTGTGCAACTTGCACATAATATTCATCTAACTGTATGTTCCTACAAATTTAGCCCACTCATTCTCTGTCATATAGCAGAGAATGAGAGCAGGCTAAATTTGTAGCCTGCTCATGCTCTAAATTTTCTGCCACCATGTTTCAAAGCATGCAAATTAAATTATTCTTTACTAATAAAAAGGAAATTTGAATGTTGAATTATGCATTCTGTATAATTATTGTAATTTAAATTTTATGGTGTATATATATCTAACTTCTGATTTAAAGTTCAATAATTACTCTTACATGAAATGAATCACACACACCAAAATACCAATTGCAATCTACCTACTTCAAAGCTTAGAATGAACCCTGGCTTAGATATATAACCTCAACAAATTGTAAACTCAGCAGTATTCAGGGACTACCCCTTTTCGGGGTAAAAAAACTTGTGTTAACCATTAGTCGCTTTTCTCTTTCTTTCACTTTTACTCTCATAAGCAATTTTTTCAGTATGCTTTCATCTGCACAACTCTGCTCTGCTTGTTCTGTCTTGATTCTAATTTGAATAAGATGCACATGATAGAAATAAAAAATTTGAGAAGTGACTGTATTTTTTCTATCTACACCCACGTTTAATCTGAATAGTCATGATTTGAGTTTATATATACATAATAATTTATTTTTCGAACAGTAAATTCAATCTTCATCTGTAGTTGATTTCTTAGCTTCTATATTATCCAGTATAGTAAAATAAATTATTTCAAAAAATATGAACCAATAGTAAATGTATCAGCATCAAAGGATATGTTTCTCAGATTTATATGCATAACAAAGGAACACATAGCAAAATGTTATTTTCAAAAAATATCAAGAAACAAAAATATATATTACAATTGTTACGAAATATTACTATTAAATTGAAATTACAATTGTTGCATTTCAACAAATTATTTGTAATACATTGTAATATACAATATTTTAAAATTATCTATTGGCAATAAAATTAATGTTCCATTCACATACCAACTCTCTATGACTTCTGGACAGAGATTCTATCAGTTCATCCAATATTCGATCAGATACATGAGCAGCAACAGATAAATTAACCTCACTAAAATTTAAAAAGAGAAAATAGCAAGATTAGACTTTGTAAAATGTATTAATAATAAAAATATTTCAAATTAAACCAATAAGAAACAAATACCTGACTTTATTCAAAATACTTGTTCCAGTTTGCTCAAGAAGTGCATGGCGAACAAAATCGATGGGAATGATACCTCGCTCTTGACACAACCTTTCTAATTCTCTCCGTACCTATATAATGAAAAATATAAGAAAATTTCATAGCATCATTTGGGGAATGAATATCAATGATTAACAAAACATATTGAATTATTATTTGATCATTCCTGTTTAGTTAGGATTTATAAAGCAAATGCTTAACATTTGTTTTAATTGTAATCTAGACAGAAAAAAAGGTAAAAATTGGTAGACAAAGAGAGGATTGAAAATAGAAAAGGTTCACTGGGATATCCCAGGTGTGCATCATCAGCATTTATTAAAGACAGTAAACCCCATGAGAAAGAAAAAGATCAATAGTATACAACAAGGTCATGACTATAGTACTTTCTCAAAGATAATATTTTCTATTTAGTGTCATCTGCATATTATGTCTACTTATCAATATGTCCACATTCTTTTTCAGATAACAAGTACAACACTTGGAATTTTCTGACTTTAAAGCGTGATGTATCTATAATTAAAATTTATGATTATGATAAACTGATAAAAATTAGGAAATAGTAAAAAATGAAAATTATGAAACATGTAACTAAGGTGATATACATAATAGAAAACATTAACTTGTAATTATGTGGATATACTATTTAATGCAACTCTTGCAATTAAAATTGTCTTTCTAAAAATTTCTAGAAACATTTTCATAACATTAAATTTTTTTACAAAAATTGAAGCCTCCGATGAATATACTTATTCCATTTTGAAGAAAATAAACTTACTTCATCTGTAATTATGTTAGGACATTGATCTTCAACACATTTCAGCATGCAAGAAGCTGTACTCTATAATACAGATATTAATAAACAATTAGGTATTAAGTATAAATAAAAAAATATATTTTACATTAATATATTTTTTATTTTATTTAAGTAATAAGTTGTCATAAATGTTAAACAGCACACACATTTACAGCTACTCATGTCTCAATTTATGATAAAATATTTCACATAGAAACTTCTCTTAAAAGTTTTCAAGTTTTATTAAAGAATTTTTACAACTAAGTTGAATACAAAGTCCTGATAACATAAATATGCAACTGAATTTTGAATTGAAACCAAAAACTTACAATCAGGTGTCCTTCAACAGTATCCCACAATTCCTTAACAAAATCTTGCAGTCGTGTTTCAATTGTATTGCCAGATTCTTCTTGCAACAGGACAACCTCATGTAACCTTGTCAAGAGCTATAAAATAAATAAGTAGAATTAGATATCAAACAAAAAGCTACATCATTATGGAAATGAATAATTTCTAAGCAAAAACATTTTTGTTTTACATATTGAGTTTACAAATTAGCATCAATGTAAATTTAAGATTTTAATTACGTATGCTAAAGTATTATAGTCCTTGGTTACATTATTCATTAGCAAACTTTTAAAGATTTGTTAAGCACATATTTTTGGTGGTTTGTTCTATGATTTTATACTTAAAAAAAAAATTAATTCAATATTTGTTTTCAGAGCTTCAACAGTTGATAATAATTTATGCATGTATACATGAATATAAAGCTTTTTGGCATAAGAGAAAAACCTTTGACAGCAAAATCCATGTTTACAAGATGCTTGATAATTTCATGCAAGATGCTTGATAATTTCATGCAATCTAAATAAGATTAGTATGATACAATACAAGAAAAAATATGTTTTCAACAAATAATGCCTCATTAATAAATTACAACAATCATAATTTATACCTAGAGAAATGTAACAACATGTTCCAATTTAAATTAACTAAGATTCAACCATGTTTAATCCATATTTTATATACTGGAACCACAATTAAAACTGTACTAAGTTAAAGATTTATTTCCTTACAGCATAAGAAAATGGCAACTACAAATTAAGCCAGTGACTTGTTTATCGATATTTATAGTTATCAATATTGTAATATATACACTTCCAGGGATAAATTGTTAAGATACAGAATCATAAAAGAAATAGCTCTTCTCTAACCAACATAACAAGGAAAGTAAAAAGAAGGCAATGAGGAATTCTTCTTACAGAATTAGATACAGGATTTCTAAAGCACTTAAAACTAGTACTAAAATGAATGATTACTATCTATTATTTCATATACATAGCTATTTTTTCAAATGAAGCTGAAAATGGATAATCAAATAAAACAAATAACTTGTAGTTTCTTAAGTTTCTATTTATATCAATAATAAATATAATGAAAAATAACCTGACACATAAATGATGCTTCAGTACACAAATTTAATAATTATCTTAAATTGTTAGCATTAACATTATCTGGGGCTTTTAAAGGCCACTGAAAACTTATATTAGGACTCTAAACCTTCAGACACAACGTAAAAAATACTTCCTAAATGAGTATTATACATTTCTCCAAACTAATTTTTAACTATTTTTCAGTGAACAATAGACTATTGTAACATTGAATGGTATAACAAGGTCAATTCCAAGGACTGACAAAGAAAGGGTGCATAATCTGGAGAGAAACACAATTTTATATTATGTGGTTAACTAAATTATGAATACAATAAAAATTATAAATTTAGAATCTTTAGGTAACACAAATGGTTATTTGAGATCCATTTAGCTGGAAGGCCCATCCGCCAAGCAAAACCTTTCTTGAATGAACACTGGATAATGAAATGTTGAAATTATTCTTAATATTAAAACATAACATAATAAATAGCTAAAGTACTTTCACTTCGTTTCTGAAAATTGGGATCAATTGTATTTTAAATATTAATCAACTGATCCTACAAGTAGCACTTGAATTTAGTGGTACTGTTGACGCATGTATGCGCCTCCTACCAGTACTCTGTTAAAACTAGAAGAAGCTGAACAACTTTCAGCAATAACGGACGTGGATAGCTACTGTCGCACTGACACCCACAATAACTGTAACAGAAGCAGAACAACTTCCAGCAATAACGGACGTGGGTAACTACTGTCACGTAGACACCCACAATAACTGTACTTATGATTGAACTATTAATTTTTATTGTTAAGTTTTAATAAAAAATTTGTCCAAAAAGGACTGGTCTGTCGTAATACTAATATCACTAAAGAACAGGTACTTTGACTTACAAAACAAAGCACACCAAGAATTTTAACAGAACAGTACTCTTACTGTTGATATTAAATAATTGAAAATGAAAATTATTAGAAAGCAGATTGTACCTGTTTGGCATTATTGGCATCACTGAGATATCCTTCAGCTTTTTCAATATCCTCACTCATCGATCCTTCTGCAGTAACCCGTTTGAAATTGTTCACAGAATCTTGTAAATGCACCATTAAGCGATCCACAGTCTGAATTATATACATAAAAAGCAATCTTTAAAACAATTCTCTCTCTTGGGAAAAAAATTGATTTGACAAATATAATCTTTATTGCTTTATAAAAATTTAACTACTTGAAAATTGTCTTTTTGATAATTTTTCATTTTTATATCAGATATACATTAATTTGAATCTTCCATACATCAAGTATTTCTATAATTAAACATTTTTCAGAGAGACCAGGAATTTCAATCTTCTTCACTAAACAAAATAATTTTAGTTTTTTTAGATTAGTTATTAAATCATCGAAAAAATCTATACAAATTTTAAAGTGGTGTAAATAAAAAGTATCATTTATATTTAAAATGAGCTTTGAGAATCTAAGAATTTATAAGCAAGATGATTAATTACCTGTTGAGCTGAACTAAGTAAAAATCCCTGCTGCAACCTAAAGGCTCGACCATTAGCATATTTTTTTGGTGATACATTTCTATGTAAACATTCTTCAATCTATAAATGTAAAAAACAATGCATATGGATTCAAAGATGGTACAGAATAATAAATCTTGACTTTCACATTACATATAAACAATTACCCGTTTCAGAGCAGCTTCAGTTTTTTCAGGTGCAACTTTCATAGCAGCAGTTGCATCAAATATTGGGCAAGGCATATATCTAAGAGTAAAATTTCTAAAAAAGAATAAATAAAATATATATTATACACACACACACATATATAAGTTCTTAATAAACATACATATGTGCATATGCTAATTCTTTAAAATATATCTAGCAAATTTTAAGATACTTATAATTTCTTTAAAATAAAACCCTTAAATGTTTTACCAAAATTTTGAAATATTGTTCAACTCTCGAACATATATAACATATTAACAAGTGAATGTAAAGTTTATTGGCGCAAGAGCCAGATATGGCTATGCTGCGCCAAACAAGATTTAATTGTGGTCTAGAAATGAAGAAATTAAAAAAAGAGACAAAACTTGATTGACCAGAAGTAGGATTAAAAATAGAAAAGGATCCTTAGGGGTAACCAAGGGATGCGTCACCCGTATTTATTAAAGACAGTTAACTCCATGGGAAAGAAAAATATCACTGGGGAGGGGATGGTCCTTGGGGTCATGATGCCTGCACTTACCTGAAGGAGAGTCCCTGAGGTCCCCTAATATAATCCCCAGGGGCAGGATGCCCAGCTATACCCCCAGATGTTGGGTACCCATTTCAGTCCCCTCTTACAACATGCATGATATACAGTGGGACTATTCTGTCATTCCCAGTCACTACACAGGTCAACATATTAATAAAACAAACAATAGGAATAGATGCTGCTTTATTTAATGATAATTAATCAAAAATAACTAGTTGTAATGATAACACACCATCAAAAAACATACTTTTCTAAAGCATAAGCAACATCATGAAAACCTTGAGGTGGTGTAGCATTTTTATCCCACAGAATAGATCTTAGTTTGGAATTAATTTGAAGAGCTTTGGCAAGGGTTTTTGCTCCAGCACCACCCATATAATTTCCTCTGAAAAGAAAACAAATTTAACATTTAGAAGGTATGAAGATTGTTGAAATTCTTTTTATCAATATAATGAAATAGATACAAAAAATTAAAATACAGTTCTAAAATAAATATTTAATGTTTAATTATTAGGGGAAGGGAGTTCAGGAAAAAAGCATAACATTTTATCACTCACACACCCATCTCACTCCCTTTTACTTAATTTGGCTATCACCATAGGTAACAAAATTTTCCATTTGAAAGAAATGGGAAATTTTTGATAATTTATAAGTTATTATACATTACCAAATATTATAGGATTGAAGCAATAATTAAAAAAAAAAAACCATTTCGTATCAAAGCTATAACATATTACAGTCTAATAAACTAAAAAAAAATATTAAACAGGTTTTTAAAAAGAGTTACTTAACCACTAATTTTATCAGGTATTTTATTAAAATTATGCATGAATTTAATTGCAAGGATGATTATACAATACATACGTTATATCAATAGCTGTAAGACACTGATTACTTCCAAGAGCATTTATCACAACACAGGCATCTCCACGTAACTTGGAATCAGCCAATGACAAAGACTCCAAAACTGTGTCTTCTTCTTGTATCAATTGAACAATAGAATCCATAACCCGAGTCATGTACCTAAAAAGAAACAAAATAATTCTGAATAAATTCTATCATAACAAATATGACCACTTTTAGTAAAAACTATTTTTGTTTGTTTGTTTATAAGAATAAATTATTTATTAAGCTGCATTTTAAAGCAGTAATTTATTGAGATATGACTATAAAAGTATTAAACAAGTAACACTTTAAAACAGAAAAAATACAGCTGAAGTTGGATAACACATCCTATGATATAAAACAGACTAACAGTTATCTTTAAGAAATAACAAGAGAGAGGTACAATGTAAAAATGCAGATTTTAATATATGTGAGTCAACATTTTCTAAAGATTGATATGCTTCAACAGAACTTGAAGAATGGATATCATGATGTTATAGCACATAAATGTACAAATGTAATTATTTCAGCTTTAGTTGAAATGTGTTGAGCTTTTTTTTTTTTTTTTTTTTTTTTTTGTTACTGTTAAACCAAAATGCTTCTTTACATGTTGTAAATTATACTGATACAAACAGTTGACAGTTTTCTCTTGGAGAGCATTGGGAAGGCTGGCAGGAAATACATTTAACATAAAAGCAATATTTGTTATGTAATGCATTATGAACATTGAAATTTAATATGAATTATGTACACCATGTTTTATTTTTAAAAAGAGAAAGTTAAAATAATATTTGGTAACAAAGTACTAAACATTTTTTTTTTAGATTAGAAAAAAATTTATATTTTTCTTCTAGTCCATATAAATAACATTTTGAAATTATAATCAAAATTAGCATATGTAGCAAGTTCACACAAAATACAAATTCTGTTTTCTACTTTTGTATCATACATTTATAGTATTTTGTCACCACTGAGAAGTTACGCATATTATCAAAAATAATCAGTTCATAAAAGCTATGACTGCACTTAATGGATCAGCAACGTAAGCATTTACACAAATTTATAGAGTCTCCTACTCTTCGTTAATCTTCCTATCACATTGGGAATATAAATGTACAATTATTTACAATTTGGTTATATGCCTCACAGGATTTTATAAACACCATCAGGTATACAAAAATATTAATATAAAAGATGTAATATTAACCACCTGAACAAATTTTATTATTTATTCAAAAACAATACACACAAAAAAGATTACATTTCAGATAAAAATGGGTTACTTGATAAAAATCAAACTTAATAAATTTGTATTTTAATATTAAGTGAAAATCAAGCACTTTCTCTCACTTTGGTTTGATGTTAACAAAATTCCTTCCAAGGGAAAGGTGCTTGATAGATTTGTTTTTGGAAACCGCTGTCACAATGTTAGCCAAATCAACATCAAAACCTGCCCAATGAGAAAATTCACAATACGATTAAATGCAAGTTACAATTGATAGTAACTGGTTTGAATAGTTTATAAATATTACAAGTTAAAGAAAACTATTTTAAAAAATAATTAAATTAAACACAATAAAAAACAGAGTTTATATATATACTTTTAAAAAGGATGATAAGTTTTCATATCTTTATTGTATACACCATAACAACTTTCATTGCATTTCAAGAGATAGTGTGCATTAAAAATAATTCTGTTTAAGATAATTAGTTTACCACTCTTAAATTTCATTGTTCAATTCAACTATTTTTATTTTTTTAAAAAATGAAATGTATTTTTTATTAATTAAATTTCAGTACAATTAATTTTTGCATCATACAATAAAAAAATAGACAAAATTTCAGGAATCCTACCATTTTCACTGATATCCAAACTACACAGGCATCGAATTCCTGGCAAACAAGATTCCAAAACAAGAGCTCCATGGGACTTAAGTTCATTATTACTCAGATCAAGAGACATATCAGTGGCTATTTCATTACAAGCGAGCCCAAGAAGCATGGCTCTGCAAAGGGAAGGGGGGGGGGAATCGTTACATCAGTGAAAATAATTATTTTTTCAATAATAAGAGATCACATGTAATTTCATATATAACTCACTTTAATGCTTCAACAGGGAGTTTGTTACCAGACATGTTCAGCTGCTTCAGGGCCACAGTACTTGAAAAGAAAGCTTTAAATGAAGGTGGGACATTCACTTCCTTTGACTTCTTAGCAGAGAACTGATTTCTGGACAATATTAAAACAGCTAATTTTTGAGTGCATCCTCGAAGCAGAGCACCAAATACCTGAAAGGGACGAAGGAATGAGTATATATATATATATATAAACAAATACATGATTTTGATCCAAATTCTTCTTAAATGTAAATGATGTTGCATGATATTGTGAAACTTATTTTAATTTGTAATAAAATAATAACAAAAATATAACACAAGTTTAAAAGAAACCATTTATAACGTAAGTTTAGCAATTTTCAATGAAAGGTTGGAATTTTCAATTACAGAAACACAATAAACACAGAGAAGATATTTAAATGAATCCAATTTTTTTGATATATTCTTAGTATAAACAACTTCAGGGGTGTTTCATTTTTCTCGACAGCTGAAAATGTATACAATTTTCCACTAACTATAACCAATTTAAATACTTTGATATTTTTACACATGCTTTACAAACGTATGAGGTTTCAAATACATGTAAAATTTCTTTCAGAAATTTTGAGTAAGTTCACTACACACACAAGATATTTTCTACACAATTCTTAGTACTTGCAAAATGTTGATTTACAAAATCAAATATTCCCTTTTAAATGTCAGCCCATTCAAAATTAAATAAATTTTTAAAAAGTATTTAAAAAAAATTAAATATTTCAAAATTTTAAACATTTTAAAAAAAATTAAATACTGTCCAACTTTTTTTAAATAATTAATAAATAAATTGAACTAAATTTAGACTGAATTGAAAGAGTTCAATTCACTTATTATACATACAAACTTTTAAGTGTTTCAGTATCATACGTTTCGAAACATCTTGTGCGTAAGTGAAAAAAACTCAAACTGAGAAAAACGCTTTTAAAGTTATAACATTCAATTATAAAATTAAATTTTGAAACTTACATTTTGAAATACTCCTGGATCATAAACTGTGCCTTCCTTTTGCTCTAACAACTCTCTTTATTTAGTTTTGTTTATTCATTTTGCTTTGTGTACCTAAAAAGATGCCAAACTCCGTTTTTTTCGAAGTCTTGATTCTTCATTTGTCACATTCAGCCAGTGATAAGCAAATATTTTTGTCTATTTTTAAGCCAAACTTTTCTATAACAGAAATAAGTATTTGGCTACCATCACTGAGAATGCTGGAGACCAGATTTGTTGCAATCTCTGCAACTTGGAGACCAGAACCAATCGTCCACGGGCAAAATTTACATATTCATGAATTCATTTGGGTTCTGCATCTTGCCACCTAAATATTTTACTCAGTAGTGTTGGATGAGATAAATCTACAAACACTGGCTTTATAACATCATGTACTGCATTAGCAATGAGATTTTGTTGTTGAGTATTGTTATTGATTGCAGCATTATAACTACACCATATATCTGGAGTTGTTGGACAAAACAAATGCATGGATTCATCATTTGTGCTACATGAATGACCCAAAACTGCCCAAATAGCTTTCCTCATACCTTGTACATTTGTCGAGTTGCTTCAAATAGCATTCCCATAGTAATGGGTAAGTTTATCGATCAAATTAACAGTTAGCCTACCTTAACAGCCAATAGTTTTACCGTCAATCTTGTGTCTATCCGCTTTTGCACGTGACCAACACATTCAACTTTCTGTATTAGATGGACATTCCCATATGGTTTGCTTTCAGAAAGAGCACTGAAAATTTTAGCATCACCGTCTTTTATATAGTTGGAATATTTCAAATCATGAAGCTTTTCGGAACGATTGAAAATTCTCAACATTCCATCTACCTCCATCTTGCCTGCAGAGCCAGAATAGTTTTTTCTGCATAAAATCCTGTGGTCTCTCTACCATTTCTAGTACTTCAGACCAAATTTAACGCTTTTGTAAAGATCACATCCTTTACAAAAAGACTATAGTACTTCCCTATCTAAAACTTTACCCGTTTCTGCACCTATCACAGGGCACACTCCAATTAATGACGAGTGTCCTCTCCTCTTCCAAGTCCCATCACCGCTGATTGTAAGGATGTTATCAGGAGACGAAGATTTTTCTTCTTCCGCTGCTCTCTTCATACTTGCTTCTGCTGTAATTCATATATAACTCACTTAATGCAAGTAACATGCAAGAGTTTGTTGTTGATAGCATCATAAGATTTTTGCTCGACAGGATCAGGAAGATTCATCATTGTGCAGAATGTTTTTAAGTCTTCTAAGCCTCTGCCAATACATCTCATAGTCAATACAGATTTTCTATTTATTTCTGGAGCATTTTTTTATTGCCAGTCATTTCCCAGCTCGTAAAAGAGCTGACAATCCCACAGTTTTTACAATCTATCCAAAAACAAGAAGACAACTCCCGCCTTGATTTCTCAATTATTTTCATTGGTCCATAGCACTAAGTGCAACTTGACTTGGCACAGACAGAATAGAATTAAAAACCAACATATGATCAAGTATTCTATATTCTTTAAAATTTTCACTTACAGCAGAAAAATTATGTTCCAAAGAAGACAGAACACAAGCCAACTTCTTGCTGGAAGCAGATTTTGTGTTTACATCATTTGTTGGTAAAACTTTCTTGAATGGTAAATTATTCTTACCTTTTTTTAAGACACTTATTCCCATACAATACGCTTTCCAGATAGCCTTTTTGAAGAACAATTATTCATATCTCAAGTCAAGAATGAGTAAAGAATATGCTTATTAATGCACAAAATTGTGTTCTAACAAAGTGCGAAAATTAGCGATCAAAATAAAGTAAGTATAAACAATGGGCTGAGTTGCAGGCTTCCTTCTGATAAGTCTCAGTAATTAAAATATTTTAATGAGGCTGACTTAATAATAAGTAAAATAAGAAAAAGTAAACAGAAACTAAAATTTTGTGGGTGTGGCATCTGTCCATTTAAACACTGATCTTACTAAAACATACATTGGAATTTTTCAAATAACTTTTCAAGTTTTTTGAGTATCGTCAAATTGATGGTATCAAAATGTTCAACTTCAAAAGCGGAACAACATATATTTTTTTCAAAAAATCAAAACATTTTACGTTTTAACACCCGAGACCCCTTCATAGAATTCTATATGCAATTAAACGAATAACATCTATGAATTTAAAATTCCACAAATGTAAATAGTACTTCTAATTTTGTTTAATATACTTTCTATTATAATTAAAATTTAATAGATTAATCAATAAAATTAGATCTCTCTTCAGTAAATCTTCTAAAACTTATGGAAATCAAAATAGAAACTTGGGGGAGAAACATATCAAAAGAAAATTATTAATCAACAAAAAGTCAGAGTCAGGCAATTAGAAATTCATTGATGCATATATCAACTCAAAAAGATCGAAAATAACAGAATTATTAAACAAAAATATCAACTACCAGAAAATATTGAAAAAATATAAAAGATTGAAAAATGGTTTAATTGTGTAATTACATCATTTACTTTCCAGCTTATGCAACATTACAAAATAAACCATGATTCAAGACTAATTCAATGAAACAATACAATAATATTTTTAAAATAATGCATATTAGTTCTGAAATTCATTTGAATTCAAGAGTATACTTACAGTATCTAAGGCACATTCTGTGCCTGATAAATCTAGATGTGTCAAAGCATTAGGCTGAGCCAAAAAATTATATAAATTCTGGAAAAAAAAGGGGGAGGAATAATTATTAGAATAGCATACATAAAGGCAATTAAAACAAATTATTTCTTCAAAAAAATGAAAAAAGCTACAGAATATCAAAGATAAAAATGACTCAAGCTTACATTGACATCTTCTTTGAAGACATTATCACTAAGGTTGAGGAATGTAAGAGTTGATGGCATTGCACGATTTAGAGAAAGAGCATGAGCAAGGGTGTTGACGCCTTTTGCAGTGAGCCCTGTCCGACTTAGATTCAGGTGGATAAGACCCTTCTGCAATCGGCCAACAGTCCCCCCAAGCTGACCAGCACCTAAAGAATTTAAATAGTACAAATCAAAATTTTAATAACATTCAACATCTCGCATAAATCTTAACACATATCACTATTATAGCAAGTTATAAAAAATCATGAATAAAAACAACATATTTTACATTAAAAAAATTATAGGAAACCACTATACTTATTTCCAAAATAGTAAGATATGCTTCAAATAGGCAAAATCCCTAATGAAAAGCATTTTTGTTGAATTTGGATAATTTTTAAAAAAATTCTTAATTTTAAATTATTTGCTTAGATACCAAAACCTTGTCTTCCAAATTAATAGAATGAGAGAATTTTTTAATAAAATGCTTACATAATTAAGGATTTTAAAACTATAACATGGAAGGATTCATTGCAATAGAGATAAACACAATGACAACTGACACATTTTTTTATTGAAATATTTTAATTTTTAAAAGTAATTTATGAAATTTTTTGACTTAATCAAAAACAAATTATAGCTTATATACCACTTATATTTATCCTTACTTAACCTAAGAAAATTTGATTATTTATTTGATAAGTAGACAACCTTTATATGGTATTTAAAGGATTTTTTGGGGGAAGGGGGGAATGTTAGTAAATGATAAATTTTGAACTGGACAATTTATCTGAAAAAATTGAATAGGGTAATGATAGTAAAATAATCTTTATTTTCTTTTTTAACTTTGTGTTGATTACCCAGTTTAAATTAACATTGTAATGGACCTCATAATTCAAAATTGGTAGGATAATATCTCAGGAGGGGTTTTAATTTCCACACCACACCAAAGGATATTATGAAGCGAAATTCTAATTAACAAGCAAAAGTTTTCATTCTACAAGATAGGTCTTAAATGGATTCAGGACACAAACCAGTATCCTGATTTGAACTTTGTTAGCTAAAAAGCTCAAAATTATGTCATGTATCAAACATTTCAATTTTTGCTCTTCTCTACATTTGGAAAGGTGCCAGCACAAAAACAGGAATAGTACATGTCATTATGAAAAGAAAAATCTTATATATTTGAATTCACAAAGAAAAAAAAAAATTAGATAGATAAATCTAAATTTCTTACTAGGAAGATTTTTTTTTTTTTTTGAATTTGCAATAGAATGGATGAGGTATGTAAAGTTGAGCTCCGTATCTAACAAAACATGCAAGCTTAAAAGCAGACATTTTTCCAACCACCACATTGGTCAAAGGTTCGAAACTTAAACAGGAGCTTAAAAAAGCTGGTGATCTTTTTTTCTTAAGTGAAGAAAGTGCAATTTTTTTTATGTATCAGTAATTTAAGTCAACTATCCAAAATTTTATTAGATTAATTTTTAACCTTAATATTTGTATTTATTAAGAAGAAATAAACAATAAACAACTTTGTTTTGTTAAGTAATTACAGTCGAAATATGAAATTTTCTTAAATTTATATTTTTAAGATTGCATGAGTTTCTTTAACATATAATACTCCCTCAAATATAGCATAAAATAGATAATTATTTAAGAGATTATTTTTTCCTTATTGAAAGTTTTTCATGAGTATCATGTAAATAACGTTATACATTATTTACTAAATATAAATTGAAGGAAAGAAAGAAAATCTAAGTATTTATTGATGATGAGGAATGTTGAAAACAGATAATCACAAGGGCATCCCTGGAATGAACAAACCATGTTTATCACACACATCTAAAATTCTTAGAATTCGTCGAACCCAAACAATGATAACTATATGAACTACATTTAAAAAAACTACACACAAAGCATTTGGTATCATTTCAAATAACTACAAAAATTAGAAAATAAACATACCAACATAGTCTTTTCAAATAAAAAAATAATATATTCAAAATTTCAGATATGGCTATAATCACAAGAACTTGAAAATTAAGATTAAAGAATTTATATAAATGATGGTAAAAGCATTCAAAAAATTTACCAAACAAAATTTTGAATTATTAAAAACAATATATTTACTTTATTAAAATTATTAGGTTTAATATACTTAAAAATAACTTGGCCACTCTTCATTTTCATGCAAATTATTTTCTTCCAATATGAGTTAATATTTCCTTTTAAAGTGATTTATGAATTAAAGATGCTAATATGTAAAACATTAATGAAATTTTAAATTTTTTAAAACAATGAATCCTTTAAATAGCAAATTTAAATGACATTCATTAATTATTGTGTTAAAGATATGTTGCCCAGTAAAAAGAATAAAATTTTTCTTTTTATACACATAAAACACGAGAAAAAACAACAACTCTATGAACATCAAGATATATGAAAAGCAAAATTTAATAATAAACTCACCTTGGGTAATTTTGGCAATAATTCCACATAAACTATTGATTCCTAAAATAACAAAGTAAAAAACTGTGTTTATCAAAATAAAGAATATCTTTAAAATGTAGAAGAGAAATTTTAAAAATAAATCAAAGTATTTATTATAAGATAGCTAAAAAAGATATTAAAAGCTAAGAAAGGCACGATTACATTTTAAACAAAAATGTATTAAGATCTGAAATGAGAAAAATATCATTCAATATTTGATGTACGTAATGGAGTTAAAATAATTTTTTTAAGACACAACTAGCACAACACAAATGAAATACTTTTTTTTAATAATATTCATAATATACACTTCACAAAAATAAGTGCATTACATTAACTTAAGTTCTGAAGAATTTAAAATTTAACATTTAGTAGGAAAAAACTTTAAAATAATAAAAAAAAGAAAACTCGCAAAGAAAATGGTAAATTCATCAAGAACTACCTTGTTTAATGAAGATTTTACACAACATTAAGTAAGAAATTACCAAATAATCATGAATATCAAAAGTTATTGTTTGTTCGAAACACATTTAAAATAAATACTTTTACTGAACATGTCAAAAATCATGCAACTAATCAGAATCTATGTAGTAATGGTTTGCAAATAGCATTGTATTTAAGCAGTTTTGCTGATTAAAAGGATACTTGGCTCAGTATTACAACAATCGTGGTTTTTACAAAAAAATTATCAAAAGGCACTAAGGTGATATTCAGTTAATATATTATACTTATTTTATGAATGTTATACTGCATTAAATTTGATTGTTTTCAGTTACATAAGGTAAGGTTATTTGAATTTTAAAAAATACAAGGCCTGCATTCAATATCATCACAATAGAACAATGAATGCATTTTTGAAAATGATTATATAATTAGAAGGAAAATTAATAGTATATAACCTTCAAAGTTACTAAAATAGTTAAAAAAATTCTTTAAGACCTATCTAAACAATGCTTAAAATTAAAAAAATAATAATTGGTACTTACATAAGTCCTGTCAATTATTTCACCTAACTTGAAAAATGATGAAAACCAAACCATAATTTTTTTTGCACTTACCACTGTGCATACGATCCGACAATAGTGAATAAGTTAACTGGCTGAATGCAAGAAGCACTGCAGAATGATAAGGAAGTTTGCCTATCTCTTTCCCACTTCAGTCACAATTTGGCCTATACAAAGGGAGTACTATTGTGTCTTGTGGTCTTTCCACGTTTACTACAGTGAATATCAACTGACAGTTGTGGAAGTTAACTTACGGAACATAAAGCAATAGAAATGAAATAAAATATTTCACCAACGGGCTTTAAAGAATATTACATATGAGAAACAGCTCCAATTTGACTTTCACTTCCAACACCATCTCCCATTTTAGCCCTTTTCAGCTTTTTACATTTAGCTGTTCAGGTAGTATATGCTGATGTTTTTCTTAATTTAAATTTCTTTTAAATATTTTAATAAATTATTATTCTCAAATTGTAGGGATAATTATTTTTAAGCCTTCCAATATGGCAGAATACAAGGATTAACCACGACAGATCAATATCACTAATGATCCAATATTGCATCAAAAACAGAAAGAGTTGCTAAACAATGCGATGTTCCAGCAATGGAAAGTGTCGGTAAGTAAAACATTCTTTCAATAATAGAATGTGTGAAATAAAAAAATTTCAAATTTGGTTATTTGCCATTATGACATGTCCTATTTCACTATTAGCCACTTAGTTTTATGTAACATTATTTAGCCTTTGATAAAAAAAAAAAAGTTCTATCAGTAAATGTCATTTCAATACAACTAAGAGAATTGCCATTACAAAGTTCTCTGTTCTTTCCTACCACATTTTGGATGAAAAGAATAAAAATTTAGGTGATCTATACAACAGTATAAAATACAACATTTTCATATTTACGGAATTCTGACGTCAAAAGAAAAAGTATGTTAGCAAACATAAAATAATTAAAACTGAACAATTACTAAGAGAAATAAGTGTATACAGCCATTTATCAAGGTCAAAGAAAAAATCTGAGGACTTAACCTCACTGTAAAGACTGAGGAGTCTATTTACAAAAAGAAAAAAAATGGAAGCATGGCTCTTTAAGCAATGGATATTGGAAGGAATTAGAGAGATGAACAAAAGAATATTTTCAAAGTAATAAAAAAAAATGTTGAATATTGGTCCATCCTTTTTCAGACTCATGGTCAGCTTATAAAACTGAAGAATTAAGACAAGCAAAATTTAAAATTTAGCAACCATTAAAACTTTTGTTGGTCCAAAAACTGGTTGTTGAAGAAAGTTGATAGACTGTGAGGCTCATATAAATGGTGTAATAAACTACACTATTTATATTCTTTAATGACTTTATGTGGCATCAGATTCATAACGAAGAGGATTCAGTTTTTGCCATCTTTAACTGAAATCAAGATATTTTTGGTTTTTAAAATTATTGGTGCAAGTCAGGCAGGAATTACACCGACTGCACGGTAATATGATTTTATGCAAAAACCAAATAATCAAATTAATATAAGTTTTAAATTTGAGGACTATGACCAAGATTTGTTTAAATTTAAAAATTGTTAACAATGCACCAAACAAAACACAAGTTCTCGAGATCTGTGCATGTGTTTCTTTCTATACAGATTAATTACTTTTAATTCATTACTCCCAGTGCATTTTACACAAAAGTAACACAAGTTAAATGATGAAGAATAACATGCTATATAAAACAAAACTTACCCTTATCCTCTATTAGGTTATTAGAAAGATCAAGGGTGTGTAATGGTGTGTGAGGATTAGCAATTAGGGCCAATGATAATTTATAAGCAAATTCCCTGCAACAGAAAAAGGTGCATGAATAAACATGAAATGAAACATGGGAGGCCTTAGTTTGTAACACAAATAAAATAAATCTAAAACAGATGAACAGGTAAAATATAGCAACCAACAATTTATAGAGAAAGGTATTCCTATATATAAAAAAAAGAAGCGAGTTTAATTTATGGCGCAAGAGCCAAACCTGAGTAGCTATGTCAAACATTTGTTTAGATTTTAATCTAGACAAAAAAAAAAAAAAAAAAACAGGTACACTAGAAGGAGATTGAAAATAAAGCAGAATCACTAGGCTATCCTGTGGATGTGTCATCTGAGTTTGCCAAAGACAGTAAGCAAAAGATATCAATAGCATACCTCAGAATCATGATTCCCATACTTACCTAAAGAAGGTACGCCCACACATGAGGGGTTTTAAAATACAAAAATCTTAATACTTAGAACATTGTATTAGATTAGTTAGAAACAGCTGTTGGTATAGATAGACATGAATTATACCAGCATGAAAACTTCAAGTTATTTAGTAACTTTTCAAAGATTTTTTCATTCTTTAAATTTGGATGTCTAATTAAAACAGAAATAATATTTACTATTTGTACTAACTATATGCATACAATTGTTGCATATGAATATAATAATAAATTCAGAACATAATTATTTGAATATTGAATGGTATTAAAACTAACATTCACCAATGAAATTTTAAACCAGATATTTAAATTGTCAGAACTATACTATAGTAATTGAACTGAACAATAAACATACCATTTCAATCCTGTATTATCTAAATATAATTCTTCCAGAGCAACTGATCGACGCAACACCAATAACACTACATCTAATGCTTCAGATACCTGAACAACAAAAACTCACGTAATTAAAATTGATGCAGAAAATTTCTAACAGAATTTCTAATAAATTTAAAAAATATAATAAAAATAATGCAATAAATTTTAACTGAAATTAATATAACAAGAATAAAGGAGCATACATGAATTGGAACAAATACAAAATGGAGAAAGAATATAATAATGAAAATTCATTGAACAGTACAACAGAGTACCCAGTAAGGAAATCTACTTACTAGTTTAACTCCACTGGCTCGGAATTTTGTGAACCACGTATTAAACATCAATGCCGAAATAATAGGCATTAGATCCCTATAAAATATTTTCACATTAATTTTATAGAGCAACATTTTATGTATAAATATATTTGGGTTCTTGAGAAAATCCCAACCATTTTTATGACAAACCAGATAATGTCAGTAAACAATGTGATATTCCACCAATAATGGAATATCACATCGATTTCATCAAAATTAAACATGATTTTTCCCATTTTGCTTGTTGCTGTAATGATGTGACATCAAATACATGATTTTATATATATCTTGTTTAAATAAAGAGTTCTATCAGCCTATATTTTAAATGTTATTTAATTTTTACCTTAAAAAATATATGAAAATTCAAAATCTGCCTATTGTAAAACAATGCCGAGGAGCATTTTGAAAGCAAAAAATCCTAACATAAAAATGTGTTTGACAACAAACAAGCAATGGTATTGTAACGCTTGAGAAGAAGGAAGATAGAATCTATTAGGAAAAGAGCATGGCTCTAAGGTTCGAACAGCAAAATTTACGTTTCAAAATTAACCACTGTTATAAATTTAAGAATCTGAAGAGTTGCAAGCACACAAAAAAAGTTGTAAGACAGTGAGACTCAACAAAATGATATAATAAAAAAACATTGGATAACCATGTACCATCACCCATTTGTGTTACTGTCTTAAATGGGATTTAGATTTCAGAAATTATAGGTATAAATTTGGCTGAATGATTGCACTAATATATATGATTGATGAGATTTAACACAAGAATTTATATTTAGCATAAAGTAATACCCCCCCAAAACAATCCCTCCCAGAAAAAGCTCCCTCCCTATCTGCAGTCTTATTTAAATTTTCCTTTCATTTCTGAAAATACCCTTTCTAAATCTGATCATATTTAATTCATACACACTTCGAAATGTTTAATTGTATGCTATATTGAATTCATTTGTGATTTGAAATGTGGTGAAGGATTTTTAATTCTTTGTTTTTTAAAATTGAATTCAATTTTCACAGAAGTAAATTAAGATTTAAATAAAAACTTAAACAAGCCTTTTCATAAAATTAAAATTTTATTTCATCTTGAGAGTCTAGGACAACAAACTCTAAAATTAAATTTGAATTTAATCTCACTACAAGTCTTACCAAAATCCCATAATTATACTGAGTTGTTCATTAGCACTACCCTAATACAATCTCTCCCAGCATTATAACTTGACCTAACAGAGAATTAAACATTCAACAATCATACACCCATTATCAGTTTCTAAGTATTCCAAATAACCATTACCTTGTACGTTTCCAGATTGCTCAATTTTTTTAAAAATTTTCATAGTACAATGGAAACTAATGCAAATTTTTAGTTTTATATTAAAAGAGAAAATGAGTTTTGTTATCAAATATATATAAACTATAATTTTGAAATGACTTCCTTAACAATTATTGAATATCTCAAATAAACCACTGAATAATTATAGTTCAAATTACTATAATTATTCAGTGGTTACTATAATTCTGTATCAAATTACCTCAATTTAGAGCTTAAGTTAGTATTAGTGGAAATAGTTTATCTCACTTAAAAATCTATTAATATGCAAGATTTTTTAATGAATTTAACACCCTTTTTACAAAATGAATTTTTTGTAAAAAAAAAAAAAAAAAAAAAAAAAAATTGCCAATCTGTAAGCATAATTCACTCAATCATCAAACAAATAAATAATGCTTACCTGCCATCAAGATGATCAAAATCTAGGAGGGATAATTCTTTACTATCATGAGATAGGTAGATGGTATCAACATCCTGAAAAACAAATTTAAACTAATTTTCTATGACAAATTATACATGATAATGGAATAGCTAGCACTCTACCAAGGACATCCTAATATATTATAGTATGATGAATATTGTTTTTAACAAATATATCTTGATTCTTTTTGTATACACATCAAATGAAAAGTAAAATATTGTTACAAAAATTCCTCAGTTGTGTGAATCTATGAGAGCGAAAATCAAGTCCAAACAGGAGGATAATGACAAATGATGCTTTATTCATAAATCTTCAAGACAACACACAGAAAGCAGAGCTTGGACAGTAACAGCACAAACAGAAAACAGCAGTAGTACAGATAAGCGATACCAATACAGAAACAAAACAGCACTTTAAATAACAGTATCCACAATGTTCGGCTCATCAGCTAACAAATTCTCACTACAGACAAACTTCTGCAGTAACACTCTGCAATTCCAAGACCGACTTCTCCATCTCCTGGAAGATACACACTTCTTTTCCACACATTCATTTAGCATGCTACCAGCAGTTCTTTCGCAGATAAACTTCCAAATGTTGACGACTTTCCAATCAATCTCTGAAACTGATTTGCTCTCTCTATCTCAATGAATTTAAGCATCTTCCAGCCAGAATTGACATCACATGGAAAATTCATGAGAAGTCCAACTTCCTTCCCCATAGAGATATCAATTGGATTGTAGCACTTTTTAGGATTTTCTATTAGTCACCCAGGTTAAGTCATTGCTTAAGCTTCCTTCTGCCTTACTGATGAAATCTCTGTAAATGTCTCTTTTCTTTCATAAGAGAACAGTTGTAGGGAAATGTCATCATGGGTTTGTAATATAAATCTAACATGGATTTTTAAATTTTTAGAATGAGTACAGTTCAATTATATAGAAAGTATATATTTTGTGTAACACAGATGGAAATAAAAATTTAATAAGAGTCATAGGACATAATTGGAAAAAATTTGCACTTGAATATTGAAATTGAGTACTAAAATACTATAAAAATATAATTCCAAGTGTATCAGTTTGAAAAGTTAAATCGAATGAAAATAAGATAATTAAATCTTATAACCATCCAAGATAGACAAAACTTTTTTAAATAAAAGACGGAAGGTCTAAAATCCTTACAAAGTGATATTTTACGAGAGAGAGAAATACATGTCTTCATTTTTTTTTTACAGGAAACATTTAACGTACAAAAAAATTTGAAATAAAATTTTATATAAAAAAAATTAGAGTGTCTAATTGAAACTAAAGCAATTGTTCAGAAAATACACACAGAAAATGCTACTTTATATGCTATATTTTAGATTTTTAATGGTTACTTCAAGAAAAAAAACCACTAAAGAACTGACCCATGCAACTTCTTCTCTGTAGGGCAGAGCATGATAATCACACATACATGCATACTGAGTGGAGTATCCACCACAAGGTCCTGTATCTTTGGTTTCAAGGGCATGATTGTACTCAAGCATAGCCTGTAATCGGGTGGGAGGAGATACCTCCAACTTCCTGATTACATGTCTGGTAAAAAAAAAAAAAAAAAAAAACCATTTTAATAAACAAATATGTATTACGAATATAATTTGCACTTTTAAAATTTTAAAAATGAAAAAAGTAACTGAATTACTAGGTTTTCAAAGTTTATAAAATTTTCAACATATTTTATGAAATTTTATAAATGAATTAATAAATCAGACAAAGCATTAACATGGAAGTATATTCTTGAATATATTTTTTGTAGGCTCTTTTTAAATATTAATAACAACTACCCTTATTATTAAAAAATTATGTTTTGTAATTTCACCTAAAGGTATAAGTAAATTTTTATTCAAATAGCACTAATCCAGCAAATAATAGACTTCCCGTGTACACACATAATACAATTACTATTTACAATCCATAATTATGCTGACACAAAATTATCTGCATGTTTGTAAACAATTTTTGATTTCAACAAAAAAATTGGGAGACTGAAAGTAAAATAGATATACTTTTGAAAGTTTTTGCTAGCATATCTTCATACAACTAGAAAGGAAAATGGAGTTAATATTCAACTGAAAGGATAATATAACTATTGTTCATTATTTGGATTTTTTTCTTTTGTATTACATATCATTTCAGTAAATGTTTTTCCTCTAATAAAAAAGACACATATTTAACATTTAATTACAGTTTACTCTGTGGCATATAGCTTTAAATTCCAGGTGTGTGTGTGGGGGGGGGGGAAGGGTAAAAACAAAAAAAGCTCGGAAATTTTACTATATTAATTCTAGCAATCTCTTTTTGCAATGTTAACATTTTTCAAAGTCTTTCTTTCTTTCTTTTTTTTGAAAAAATTTTACAAAGTGGAAACTTCTAAAGAAAAAACAAATGATGTATATCATAATTTCTAAAAGACAAATACTTACTCTAAAGGCACTTGTGGAAAAATGCTTTTCACTGCAGTTCCCAACTGACTAATCATATGATTAATATCTTCAGAATCAGGATCAATGGAATAAAATGTGAAAACCTTATTCTCAACTGTCAGGCAAAGCTTTAAAAGCAAAAAATAACAATATTTCTTATATAAACAATTATTTTTTGCAGGTTAATATACACAACATTCCACCTCTACTTCAAATGTAAAAATTTTGCAGCTTTTAAAATGTACTGTATTAGCCCAAATATAAAGCAATACATTTTTACTAATCATTTCCCATTATTGACTTGTGCCATATTCAAAGTCTAGATAATGGAACGTAACAACTCTCTTTATTAGTACGCCCATCCAGCACAATTTACCAGGCTAATCTGACGGCCAAACCTCAACCCAAGCATAATTGGGGAAATCCCGATTTATTATTGCCCCAGTGATTGAAAAAAAAAAAAAAAAGTCTCTCTTTAAAGAGATAGTGTTGTGACTGCCTGGCAGAAGATTGAACCTATATCGACAGTTTAAGATTTTAAGAAATGTATTTCCAATAATCCAGATGAGTCTGACGATGACATTATGAGGGAGGTTGAAGGTGTGAATGAGCATAGTGATGATACCAATGGGTTTTAAATTAGTTTTTTTTATTAACATCACACTAGAAGCAACATGAGGGCTATTGGCAACGGACCTCGAGATTTTGAACCTCGATCAAATGACGAGGATGACACCTGAGCTGGCACCCTCCTCTCCCAACGATACCAATAGGACGTCGAAGAATTCTGATTCTAAATAAACATTACCTTTTTCTATTTACTTCTTGTTATGTACCTTAAATCATCTAATTTGTTTTAAGTTATTTAATTGTTTTAAATAAATGCTTATCTGACTAAATTATATTTTCTTTGAATTCTTTTATGCGTAATGAGCAGATTGCATTCATTTTTTTCTAATCGTTATAAAAAGTTTTGATGTCGCATTACATTTGGACTATTACGATAATCATTAAAATATTGCTAGTTACATATAAATGACTAATTAATTTTTAAATCAAGATATTTACGGATTTGTTTTAGTGAATGTAAAAACATTGGTAACATAGTTGCATTATGTTTTCTTGTTTCTAAGAGTAAGCTATTTACTAAAGCAATTAACATAATAAAGTTTTTGATGTTATAAATGGATTTGAACTCTTAATTTGCCTTGAAATTTAAAATTATGGTGTGCAAGAGGTACATAGTGTATTAAATGTCCACACAATAAATTATTGCATTTGGTCTTCCTATTTTGCACATTGGTAAAAACTCGATATTAAAAGTTTTTTAGTCACCCAACACTATAGTCAATTCAGATTTTTGAATATTGTGTATCTTTAACTCATTGATAATTTATAGAATATTTTACATGGTTCAGTTCTCAAAAATTCCATTTAAAACATTTTAAACCTATTTATACATTATCTGCTTGTATTTTTTAAGCCTCTTAAAAGGTGTCATCGAGAAGCTAAGTTGAAATTCTCTCCTTTCATTTTGTGAGAAGCAATTTTATTCCAAACTTTTTATGACTTCATAATATTCGTAAGAGTTCAACAGATAAATTGTTTTTTCTAAACATCATTTTTACAACTCTATAATCCTTAGCATTCAGAAGTAATCAATACCTTAATAACAGGTAACTTATGATCAATATCAATTACATTATGTGCAACAGATAGGACAATTTTTAAACATGTCAAAGCAATTTTTTATATTCCTATTAAGTTATAAAAATACATTACTATAAGCTATTATATGCTTTTTAGTTAACCAAACTTATTAGAAGTTTCGAGATCCAAGTACTACTCCACGTGTGCCTCTGAATGTGACAGTTTTTTCCGAGAAATGCATGTTATTTTTTTTGGTAATAATTTGAACAAGTAGAGATTAGTTATTTTTACATGCACATATCATTCTTTGAGGCAACTTGTAAGTTGTGAATTTTCAGACAGATTAAAAGTTACATTAAAAACAATATAAAAATTAAACAATCAAAATTCAAGGAAACTTAAACATTCAAAAAGTTTCCAGCCACTGAAACAATGTTAATCACAGTTTTTAATGCATACTATGAGGGAATAATGTATTTTTTCAATATAGGTCAAATATATCACCGCTATGATAGCTATCCATAGGATAACTGTCCGATTATCAGGACACATGAAAAAAAAAATAGACTGTGCACTCAGTTGGGTTAGTCCTAACCAATTTGCTTCTACGAGTAAATATATACTATATTAAAATTATATATTATGAAATTTTTGTTTATAAAATAATTATCTGAACTAACTGAACAATATTAATTTAATAATAAAACTTGAAACTAATATTTCTTTGAATTTTTCTGCATGGTATATTCCATATTTGAATGGAACTCTTAAAATGGGACTTAAATCACTTTCAAAAAAGGGCAAATTTTTCAATCCAGCTGAGAATTTTTGACTAAAAAGTGTAGTGTGCAATTAGAGTGCACACAACAATTCAGTTTTTAGTTAAAATTTTTCAGCTGGATGGAAAAATCTTCACTTTATAATATTGATCAGAAACTGTCTATTTTAGGAAATTTACATTTAATTCCTTACTAGATGAAGATTAATTATACTTTTTACTTAAGTTTTTTCCCTACTTGTTTGCTACATACAAATTTTAGTTTCAAAATTATTTTTTCAAAATGAAAAAAAAAAAAAAAAAGTAGTTTAATAACTGAATATTGTATTGTCATCCAAACTGAGCTTGGGTGCTAAGTTTCATGGTTCTAGTTTAATGGCAAGTGGGTTAAAAATTGATGAAGAGATTTGTGCTCAATTGATACACAGTACAATGTAATAAGTACAGGGGAAAAAAAAGAGACTTTTTTACCTGGTTGTTCTTTTTGCTTTCTATGGCTTGGAGATCTAAATAATGAAATGTATGCTCAATCTACAAAAAGAAAAAGTAAAATTTTTACTCCTTGCTAGTAACCAATATTCACACACTAATTTTAAACATATTACACAATTTAACATTCCGTATAGATACCATTTACTTTAAATAGAACTTTGCCTGTTTTTTTACACAGCATTATATTTTTGTAATGAAACAATTGAATTTTTGTTTTTACTATAAATTTTTTTAAGTATATCATGAAATAATTTTTTTAAAATAATAATTTTAAACTTGAAAAATATCATTTATATATATATATATTCAGATGACATGCATTTAAAATAAATTTTTGAGGTATGTTGTTTTAGCCTTTTTTAATGACAGGAAAAGTTGAAAATATTTTTTTAAAACATTAAAAAAAGGCAGATTAATAAGTTTTTTTTAAAGATATGTTTGTCTGCCAGATGCAAGTTTTTCCTTTGATTATTTCATTTTTCTTTCTAAAACATCTAAACATTAATTAATTTTAATTAAATAAATGTTATTAGTACATATTAGTGATTGAGATTTTGTATGGTAATCATTCCAAGGATAATCTTTCAATAGACCTCAATAACTGTTGGTCCGCAACTGGTCATATTATCAAAACGGGTCATCACACAGCTGCACTCTACAATGATTTCCATCAATATGGTTGTGAAAGTACAAAAGTATCAAGGATTACTTATAAAATGTTTAAAAATCTTATAATGATATAAACAAGGAAAAAATAATTTTTATAAAGTTTACTTACTTTTGTTGGAACTTTGGCAGTAAGAATAAATAATCTACATGCTGAAAATGCCTAAAAAAAAGGATCAAGAAAATTAGCGAAGCACACAAATTATTTATATTTATTTAAATCACACAAAGTACAGCAATTATATCTTTTTAATAGTAATAAGATAGAAAAGTTGTTAAATTAAAGCAATTTATCCAGAACACTTATTTTCAAGACGTGAACATATCAAATTCATGAATAAGCTATGTCAAAACAAAAAATAAATTTAAAATGGAATGAAGTTAATAATTACCACAACAACAAAGTATTTTTTGTTTTAACTCTTGTGACCTTTCTTATTTTGGCATACTTTCTTGCTGCAATGAATTTTATCCCTTGTGTTATTTGTATATTTTTTTAACCGTAACCATTCAACTAAAAGGTGACTATTTTTTTTTACAATGAAAAGGATGAAAAAATTTAAGGAAAAAGTACAACATAAATAAATGAAATATTTCATTAAATAAATCAAAAATACACTAATTATGCTCACATCCCTTTTAATCATTTAGTTAAACCAGTATTTTTCTATTGAATAAATAATTTTTGTTACTATATCATTTTTTAACAATGTATTGGAAATTTCAAAGCAAGAAATATTCTTCACATTGAATTATACAGCAAGTGCTGAAGCTAGAGTATCACCATTCAATCTTGATTTCCCATTTGTCCAAAAACCATTACCAATTGAAAAAACTTATTCAACTGCATTTGTTGTAGGGTAGCACAATGTAAATTCAACAGCTAAATTTTCATACAGAATGAGTATATTATTGAAATAATTAAATATATCTATCCCTCTCTTATGAATTTAACATGATTTTTCCATTGTTCTCATTTATCAGAATTTAAATATACATTCAGTCTTTTAATTTCTTGAAACAGACAATTGCCATCGATTTTAATATCAAGCATTTATTTCAATAAAAGCTCAACACAATTTTCAATATCTGCCCAATTTACTAGCGATCTAGTCAAAAAACACCATTGAAAAGATGTTTGGTAAAAATTCTGCACTTCTTTGGTGCACTTTTTCATTACACTCAAATTTGATTCCTTTGATAATTTCCTTTATTATTAATAAAGGAATAAATTTTTCTTCAAATACAAAAACTTTCCAACAACTGAAAGTGATGGGTTTTTGCCAATTGCATTTTTGAATTGATTCCATAAGTTTTGAGTACTTTGACGGGTCTCCATAATATGATTGGATTTTCAATTTTGAGTTTCTATTTGGTTTGCTTTTAGTTTCTAGGTTTTGACACACATTACTAATTTCCTGTTCAGTAATGGATTGTAGCAATTTAATTTTATTTTTAAGTTTAACTGAGTTAAAAACAATGATTTTATTATACTCATATACTTTTTCAATTCCCGATTCTAAATCCGCGATATCTAAAACATTTTCAATCTTACTATCTATGGATTTGAGCTGCTCGTCTTTGATTTGTAGCTGAACTAAAAGACTTCTAGTTCATCAATTTCGAACATCAGGATCTGACAAACAATTCCTTATTTTAAAAATTAATTTTGTAACCTGTCCCCTGTGACAGGTGCGCTGTTTTTTAAACCTAAGGAGTACAATTTTTTTTACAACGAAAAGGAGGACGAAAAAAATTTAAGAAAAAAGTACAGCGTAAATATATGAAATATTTTATTAATTCAAACAAAATACACTTATTATGCTTGCAACCCTTTTAATTATTTAATTAAAGAGTATTTTCCCATTGAATGAATATTTTTTGTTAATACGTCATTTTCTAACAATATATTGGAAATTTTAGAGCAAGAAATATCCTTCATATTGAATGCTATAGTAAGTCCTGCAGCTAGAGTATATACATTTAATCTGAATTACTCAAAATTGTCCAAAAATCATTACCAATGAAAGGGGGAAAAAAAAATCTATGAACAGCTGCATTAGTTTCAGCACAGCACAACGTAAATTCAACATGAATAACTAAATTTTCATATGGATTGTTTTTATATTTGAAATAGTTAAATATTAACACACAACTTTTATCAATTTTAACAATTTTGATTTTTCCCATTGTTCTAATTTATCATAAATCAAATATACACTGAGTTTTCTAATTTCATCAAACAGATAATTGTCATCAATTTTAACATCAGACATTTCTTATGATAAAAACTCAACACAATTTTCAATACCTGCCCAATTTACTTGGGATGAAGTTAAAAAACACCATTGAAAACTGTTATTTCCTGTGATATTTGTTTCAGACTGTTCTTCGACATATTGGAAACATGTTTGGTAAACGTTCTGCACTTTCTTTGGTACACTTTTCCGTTATACCCACAATTGATTCCTTTAAGTTTAAAAATTTTCTTTTTATTATTAAAGGAATAAATTTTTCTTCAAATTGTGATTTATTTTGAAGGACAAATTCATTCAAAATAAGACTAACTTCAGTAGCTGAAATATGTTCACCTTCAATCGTTTGAATCATTTTGTGGAAAATAAATGATTGATTATGTACAAAACACATTAATATCCAATAATTTGCAATTGTAAAAATATTCCGGAATGTTTGGACATGTCTTGACTTAAAAAATATGAACAGAGAGGCTCAAGTAATTGCAAAACACACTCTATAGAAGATGTTAGTGAAGGGCATCCAACTTTTGAATATTCTAAAAGTTTTTTGTATTCAACGTTTGCATCACAGTTTGGTGCAGGCTCCCTGAATGGAGAGATTAACAGATCAGTTTTAAAATATCAAGAAGGAGGACATTTTTTGAGGAAGGAAAAAAGTACAAAAGGACTATCCTCCCTAAAGGAAGATAATTAGTCACCTTAATTTAACCCTTTTCTTTTAAACTCCTATTAAAATGAAACAATTTTTTTCCACAAGTGATAGAAAATTTTCAGATTTGGCTATGCGACATTCAATTGTGTTAAAAGAGAAATATATTTGTATGCAAACAGTTTGTTGGATCTCGCATTTCTTTCATTAGTGCCATAATAAAGAAAATAATTTAGCAATGGCTAGAGAATTGATACCTATCTAGTTTTGCACACAACAGGTCTTGGAGAGATGTGAACATTTTATAGTAAATCCTGCTTACCATATTAATGATCTGCACATTTATTAATCATAAATTGTGTCACATAAATTGTACAGCAAACACTTCCTTTGCTATGCCTTTTTAAAATTTAAGGCTGCTATGTTTAGTGTTAAATATTTACTCAAATATCAAAAAAAAAAAAAAAAATCTTTTGGCCAGAAATATTACAAGAAGTTTAAAGGAGCCATATAAAAGCTCAGTATCACAGAAATAAACATGCCAAATGGTGCAAATTTGGTGTTGAAATATGTGGCATGGTTATAACAAATACTATCAAAAATAATTATTGTTTGAAAGAAATGCTAAATTTGTTTTTACTTAGCACACAGAATTTTAAACTTCTAATTCCTCCCAAGATTTTCTTTAAAAAATTCTTTCATATTAATCAGTTACTTTTGTTACATTGCAATTTATTTTTGCATAAAAAAAATAAACAGAACAAACTTACTAATAGACACTAACATATTAATAAAGTTTTTAAAAATTTTCATTAAATAATAAATTCATCAAAAATATTATGGTTAACCTTTTTAAGGCTTTGCATAGTACTGTTAAAAAAGAAATGAACAAAAAATTAAGTAAATTTATAAAGAATAAAGTTAACTTCAAATATTTAACTAAATACAATAAATTCCATTTAAGTTCTTCCACTTGATACTATATCCTAATTATCTTCAAAATTTTTTATAGCACTTCAATTCACATATTGTTATTCTTAAAAATTGAACTTTTTTCCAGACTTCTGAAAAAGAGATCGCGAGCATAATGCATATTTTCAAAGACTTTGACTTAAAATAAATAAACAAGGAAATCTACATAATTACAAAAAGAAAATCAATGTTCTTAAAAATCAAATTTTTAAATATAAATGTCTTTAAATATTAATATTTTCCAATAGTACAAAATGAACACAAAGAAATAGATTCTAACCAGAACTCGATTCTCTGTTTTTTCTGGTTTCGTTTCCATGCGCACGGCACATTTTAAAGATATTTTCACATTTCTTCCCAGTATGTGCCGTATGCTCTCTGAAATAATAATGTAAAAGAGTAATTACACACTATTAAAAATATATAAATAAAACAAATTATGATGTAAAAAGTGTATTTATGAAAATTTAAATTAATATAATATAAAAAAATATGCAAAAGACACTTTAAAAACAGCTGGACGGAATATTTTAATCTGTGCATTTTGATGTTACTAATAATGCGACATATAAGATATGGTTTTATTAACTTTGCACTCGAAACAACGCCAGGGCTGTTACACTTAATATATGTACTTTAAACCACTGTTATTGGTATGGCATCTTGCTTGTTTTGCTTACTTTAGGGATTTATATAAACTGATTAATGTGTTTATCCCTTCAACATCATCTAACAGACAGGAAAATATGTGAAACTACTAATTTTGTGATAGCTGCACCAGGAAATCCCATGTGCAGATGCGATAGTTTCCAAAAATATCACACTATGTTAAATTACAAAACACAACATTTTCATATTGCTGAAGATTTATAAACTTGAACTTATTTTATAGAATGTAGCTAAAGAATAAATATTTGGTTTTATTGCAGCACCCATATTTTTTTAATATTATGTACACTTGCAATTGATACAGAGATGCAGTTGTAGATGTACTAAACAAGTTACATGGCTGGAATGCGAAAAGTTAATAGTAATAAAAAATGTTAATGTACAGTAAAAAAAAATATTTCTCCTTGTACCTTTACATTTTTGTTGAAATGAGTTCTGGAAATAACTAATATGATTTAACACCAGTATATATATTTACATAAATATTTTAATACGTTGATTTATGTTATTGTTAAATCTTTCTACTTGAAGTTTCTATAATTTATATTTAATCACATTTTTTTTTAAAAAAAAATATAATACTCAAAATTTATTAAAAATATACATCTTTATTATTTCTCTGAATTAAAATCTCCCCAAAATTTTATATGCAATAAAATACACTACAATTTTATTTGTGATGTTCTGGTTTATACTATGTTCTAAAAAGAACATGTTATAAACAGAATAAAGCTTAATTACCATGGGAAAGGGATTTCATTATCATTTATACTCAGCAGATAAAAAACAAAATGAATATTTTTTAATGCTGTAATGTAAATATTAAAAAAGAAGTACAATGTGTAAACAAGTTACTTTAATTTCAATAATACACTAGAAAAATTAAAATATTTTATAAGGAAATAAGAAATTAACATTTCAAAAAATATTTAAATGTATGCAAGTTACCCGAGTTGTAACAGTACGGACCTCAAACAGAAATACTAAGGGTCATTCTGAGATATAACTTAACCTAGGTTCAAAATTATAAGATTCACCACTAACAAAACTTATGTAACAGTAATTCAAATTCAAAGTACTTTTAGCTTTCATTTAACCCCCAATTTCCAAACTTCCACATCTCCCATTTGGGACGATACAAGATAGATCAGTAGAAGATACACATACAAGATAGATTAGTCCAAATGGTAAGCAGGAGTAACATCCTGCAAAATGTATTGATAAGCAAATATAAAAAATTGGATTAGTAAATTTCTATTATTGTGAATGCTTATACAAATACTGATCATCACAAATTAAAAAAAAAATCTATCAATTAGAAGTAAAATTAATTTATGTGCCCATCCCAACATAAGTCAAATGTTATTTTTAAAAAACGATTCCTATTTCTTTTAATAAAAAACTTCATTCATTAAAAATGTTATTTACCTTCATTTAATCTTATTTTGAGAAATCAGGATCGAGTTCCTTTCTTGCAATTAATATTACATAAACTGTAATTTTTTTCTGATAAAAAGATTCTATAAAACAATTTCATACACATTTCAAGTTAAAAATAGCAGTCATTTTAAAACAAAGAATATTACGAAGGAAACAATTAATTTTGTAATTGTTTCCAAAAAAGTAATTAAAAAGAATATTACATGGTTTTTTATGATTCTTTAATAAATAAAAAATCTCCTTTCTTAAATTCAAATATAAAGTTAACTATATAATGTTTTTTACTTTCATACTTTAACTCAAGAAAAATTATTTTAATTCCTGAAATTTTACTTATACAATTATTTGATCCAAATAAATCTAGAAATGAACTGAAAACTAGGATTATAAAAACTTCAAAATGAACTGGACCAAAAATGTAACTTGTATTTTAGTAGTTAAAAATATTTATTCACTTATACCATGAACCTACTTGGAGCCTAAATGCAAGTCTTCTAATCATACCTACTACACAATCTGCGATTCATTAATATTTCATAACAAACAAATCAAAACACTATACTTTCGACGATAAAAATTATTTTAAATTAATTTTTTATACCAGAGCATGTCTTTTCTACTATTTTCTTACCACTCTCCCTCACAAGCAGTCTATTACACTTGCGCCAGCATGAGAAAAGCAATTTTTACCTCCCTGAACCAGCTATGAGAGGTATGCTTCTCTACTCCACTGAGATTGGCTAAGAAATCTTCTGGTGGACAAGCTATGTTTCGAATTACATTTAAATGCTGCTATAATTTAAATGAGAAACTAAGTATTTCTGTGCAGTATTTAAAATTAAATTCCTCAATCATTACAAATGTTAAATTTTCTGAAAGAGCCAAATCTCTTGCATTCTTATGAAGTTATTTTCACAGAATTGCAAATTTTCAAGTAACCTAAAGCATACACAGAATTTGATTACCATATTTTCAAAACTATTAAACCAAACACATCTTAATTGTAGCTAATACCACTGTATTGTATAGGTACAAAAAATATATACAATATTCACGAAAATATTAAAAAATATAACGAAAAATAAATTTCCAATATTTTAAATACTTACAAAATCAAAACTTATTTATAGAATTTCATCTTGAATCATATTTTCAATAAGAATTAGAAACTTTGTACTAAGATATAAAAATACTGTTTGTTTCATAATGAAAAATTTTAAAATCTGATAAAAAAAACAACAACATGATTCTGAATGCTATAATAGCAAATTATGCATGAAATCAGTCAAAATGAAATATAGTTAATTAAACTCAACTATATAAGAATGCATAACAATCTAATTTGCAATTAACTTTGATATTCATGATTATATTTGTTATGACACATCACTTGCTAGAAGTATTTATTAATTGAAAATGATCAGCAGTATATTATATATAATTTGGAAGAACAAACATTTTAATTCTTTGTAAGAGTGGAAAAAATTTAAAGAAATTTAACCAGAATTTGATGCTGTTAGCAAAATATGTATATAATCATTATAACTCGTGAACTGATTAAATAAGATGGTACTTAAATTCTTTAAAATACAAAAGAATGTATCTTTAAATGTTCTTAGATTTGTTAATCATTCTAATCGTGAGTAGAAAGTCAATTCCTATTTAGAATAAAAATATATTTATTAACAGCAGTAACACGGCAAAAATAGTGAGAAAGGCGAAAAAAAATGCATATGCTATGTTGATGAAATTTGTTTCTAAGAGTGGAAGTTTAATAAAATATTTTCAATAGCAATCTACCTCAAATGACATGATCGAAAATTAAAATATCATATAAGGTTTAAACTAAACTTACATGAATAAATAATAAACATTTTTTAAAGTTCCTAGTTCAGTTTAAAACTATTAATGAATAACTAAAATGTTTTATTCCCATTCTTCCCCTTCTCCGACAATATATTAAATATTAGCACACAAAAAAATTATATAGTTAACTTAAATTTTTATACCCCTGTTCAAGAACACGTAATATTTATATAAATAATTAAAATTATGTAACTACGATGTAATCAAAAGCAGATATTTTAAGTTTTGGTTTGATTTTATGACAGAAATACGCAGGTTTGTACAGAAAAACTCAACAATTCATCACAGTAAGTTTATTTTCATGATTACTCTTGCTTCAAATCAAAATATAAAAATAAAAAAGCAAAACAAAATTATTTACAACATTTAAATATAAAAACTTAATAGATTACCATGAAGTTCACGCGAAATTATTCCTTTAGCAGACATTGTTATTCACGTGTTGTTAAAGAATATAATTAATTAAATTATGACAAACATTTTTACAAAACATTTAACGAGAATATTTGATAAATAAAACATGCAAATTTTACAAATTGAATATCAAAACCACAATATTTAAGAGGGAGTGCCCCTCACAATCCATTTCTACTCCGCCACCATAGCGGTCATAGTCAACGTCGCAAAAGACTTACTGCCAAATTTTGAGTAAAAGTTGTCAAAATCTTGAAGTATATAAAATAATTCCAAATCATTATTGCTAAATAAAAGATAAGTATTTTTTTTATAACTATTAGCTGCTCATGATGTGTTGTTTTAAGAAGGTAAATATATTTATATTCATATTTTAGTTTTTAGAGTGGCAATGGACTTTGAGTAACAAAAAAGAAATGCATTTGTGTGTTTCTTTCCTTCGGCTGGAAAATTTTCTTTGAATATGGCCTGGTCGTGTATATTTATTTGTAAACTTTCAAGATTTGTTCCATGTAAAATAATGAGAAACCGGTCTATGCATCTCATACATAGTAAGTGTTGAAACTTTCAAAAGGTTTTTGTCCAATCTTCACATAATTAAAATAAATACTTCGAAAGCATTATTGATCTTTAATTCAAGTTACAATTACATAATAATTTTTAGCGCAAGAAATCCCATTCATATGAACTTTTCTATTTGTCAATATTGAAAAATTTTTAAAGCAAAATATATTTATTTGCTGGGGAAAGTATGTTTCTGTTTGGAAGTAAAGATTTATATGATTATTTGAATGAGATCATGTTGCTATATTATTAATTATTACAATACATTCAAATTATTTCGGAAACTTTCCTTTGCTGCATGTCCCTCATAAATCACTCATTTTCTAGAATTTATTCACCAGGATATTTGCTTAACCAGTTTGACAAATGCAAAATGGCAAAAGTTAATCATTTTGTTTTGCACTCATTTCATTCTTGTGTTTAATTGTAATAGTTACAATTAAAACGATAATTGGTGTCTAATTTAACAAAAAATAATTGGCTAGGTGGAATAAATCCATGACATATTTTTAAATCTTACTACTTTAGATGTAATTGCATCATGTTCAAAATGTTTATAATCTTTGATTGCACAAAATTCCTTTTGACTGGATATGTTAAAAAGAATTGAGGTGATAACCATTGTTGGTATGTTATGTATGTTTTTCTGATTGAAGATATCATTTTTAAAAAAAATTAGAAATTACTTTAATAATATGGTTATAAAAATACTAGATACTGTGCTGTTACATTTGCCCCCACCAAATTACAATTATGATGAGTTTGTTGTCAAACTCTTGAAGCTTACCTTATGAAACAATCTACCTTGCCGATATTTTACAGTGGCTTGGCAATTCCTTATTAGGGGTTGTTATAACAGGGAAGAGTAAAGTACCAAGCATAGTTTACATTGCTTGGAGAGAGAAACACTAGTAATGTGTGAAGGATATATACAAAAACTTCTGATGCAACAACCAAATGAAGTATTGAAGCTAAATATGAATAAATTTAGATGCTCAGTATTTTTTACTATAGAGTTAGTGAAGAGCAAATTCAAATGAAATAAGTTGATTTTGTAGTTCTAGAGCTTTTAATAGCATTGCAGCTTATCAGAAGATTGAATAAAATCAAAGTTTACAGAGGCTACTTGGTGCAATTTCCAAAATTGTGCCAAAATGCTTGTAAACATGGGATTTTCAAATTTGTGAAAAAATTCTTTGTTGTTGGAATGGCATTTTTGTAAACTTTACAGTTGTAAAGAAGGCATGGAAAAATGGATTGCATTAAAAAAAAATAGAGAATAATCGTACAAAAAAGGACAGGAAATAAAATCACTGATCTTATTCTGAATGACACCTACATCCATTGGTGAGAAAACAACTGCTGACCATGTTTACCAAACTAACCTTATGACAACAGTTAACTTATTATTTTCAATCTAAATTCTTTGAATTCCTAATTCTCTTTTAATGCTGACTTTTCACCTTTTTTTTTTTTTTTTTTTTTTAAAAACCACTCAGATGGAAAAAAAATTCTGGGTAAAAAGTGACAGTTGTATAGGAGAAATTTTGGCACTTTTTCATTTCACTGGCACAAACCTCACCAAACAGACTTTATTGGTGACAACACACAAAATCCACATATTCCATTTGGCGTCAATTGTATCATTTATGGTGACTTTATTGTTTGTGCCTTCGAAGTGGAAAAGTACCAATATTTCTTTAGCTAAGTAATAATGAAATTAATTCTGCCTGGGTAGTGTGAATTTTTAATGGACACTTAATTTCCAACCATGTTTACCAAACAAACCTCATGTTACTCAGCTTATTGTTTTTTATCAAATTTCTAATTCTCTTTTTGCAGTTTTTTTTACTCCTCTACAACCTTCTTCATTCTGATAATATTATTCTTTTGGTTTGTACAAGTCTTGTAAAATGGATAGCTAATTTTTTGTTAAGTTTATCAAAAGAAATGTTGAAATCACTGTAAAATGAAATCAGAATTGTTTAAATAGTTAAGATGAGTTTCTATTTTTCTCAGTATTTTAGTATTTATCTTCTCAATTGTGTGTTATTATTACCCATAAGTGACAAGTGCATTCTGTCCATAGTTCACAAAACATATAAAATGAAAATGTATTTGTAATGTTTATTAGGTACTTCCCTGTTATAGTGGCCCTTGTCAAATTATGTGAAGAAGGTCACCAAACTCTTGAAATCTATATTGTGATACAGTCTCACTTGGTGATATGTCTCGACCGCTTATTAGTTTATTGTTGGTTACCACTATAACACGAAATATTGTTTATTTATAATTAGTCTTAAGAACTCATGCTTTCGAAATGCAATTTTATTCTCTTACATTTGCAATTTCAATAAATTTTAATCTGTAAAGAAAAAATTTCTGTCATTTGGAGAGTAGCTGTTAAAAAATTCCATATCTGTATTCATGGAAGAGCAATTATCTATTCGGTCATTTTAAAGTTATAAGAAACAAAGCATTGTAACCACTTCTCTATAGTCCTATTTCCATTCTTACCTGTCAAGAGACCAGTAGCTGAAATAAATTTTTACAGATATCATATAGGAATAGAATAAATTTCACTGTGCTTAATGTTATATCTAAGATATATTCTAACTTTGGGACTCACACATTCATATTATGTGTGCATGGAAGTTTCCTCTTCTTCAAGACAACTTGTACGTAATAAGTCATTTCAGCTTTCTAACAATATTCTTAAGTTTTTTTTAAGGATAATATAAGCTTGATAGTAAATCTATTGCTACCTTGATATCTTTTTTTTTTTTTTTTGAATTGCAATAATTCTTTATTCTTTTTTTCTGAATATATTCCTAGTTGAATTCTTTTATTTGTTTGAACTTTTGCCTGAAACAATTTAAGATTTTGTTTAAACGATACTTGAACTAATTTTGTAAGTCCAGTATGAGGCTCCTGTCATATAAATGTATTTGAACCTGTTATTGTTATATTATGGGAATCATATTGCTTCATATGTGTTAAATACATTGAGTATTAATCTTACTTGCCTTTCTATAAAGAAATAATATCTTATTCATGAAATGAATGGAAAGTTAAGAATAAATCTCATTCTGTATTGTATTAACATTCAACCTCCTTGGTCCTGGCATGGCCTGTAGGCGACAATTAACAGCACTTTCAAGAACAGCTGCCAATTTAAATTAAAGGTGTTGATACCCAGATTTAATTAATTTTCTTGTTAATAAATGGCAGTATGAAAAAAAACTATTTTTAGAAATAAAATTTTATTCATAGCTTGTTTACGGTCAAATGAAAATTGCATTTTCCGAAAGACGGAACATTGCATGCTAACCTATTGGTAAGTAATCATATTTAAAATATATGTATCATAGAAAATGATTAAACATACTACTAAATTCTTTAAATAAGGTGTTTTTATTTGGTATTATTAATTTAACAGTCAAATCTTCCCCCTTCTGATTTAGAACATCATTATTTCGATGTCGCCTGTAGGTGACATTGGGTCAATTGCTTTCAAAATCGCTTGATCCGAAACTATAATTAGGGCATATATTTCAGTTTAGCACAGATTGTAATTAATAATTGGGTTCACTTTTCAATATATTTATATGTAGAGTAAATTTTCTTTTTTATTGTTGAACTGAAAATGGTAATGTGATATTTTTAGATTCCGATAAAGTTAAAAAATAACTTTTGTTCTAACTAAGAGTAAATAATACAAATTGATGAAATCACATTATTATTATCATACGATTGTTAGTTTTTAAAGTAATATGCTCTCTAAAAAAACTTTTCTTTCAACCTACCTATCTGTCTATTTATATATATATGTGTGTGTGTACTAAATTTTTCTTAGATTCTCCAGGTTTCTGATACTGGTTTGAAGAGATCTGGAATGCTGATGAATCGAATATTGATGTTTCAGATTTTGAAAATGATGAGAACGATGATGATATTAAAGAATCTTCATTTGCTCCTCTAGATTTACAATATGATTCTCATCCAACAAAGAAAAATGAAGAATTATCAATAGTTCCTGAAATTTCCATAGTAGACTCTAAAATAGAGCGAAAAAATTCTTGTCCTTCAACTGGATCACGGCTGGGGTAGCCTAGTGTTTATGTCATCGGACTTATGGCTGGCGTTTTCGTTGAATCATGGGTTCGAGCCTTGATGCCACTGAAGACGCATTGGGCTGATGCACGTTAAATCTGTTATAGCCCAAAATCCTCCCATTAGCATGGTGTGGAAGTTAGGAGAAGAGGTGCCAATTCAGGTGTCATCCTCATCACTTGACCAAGGTTCAAAATTATGAGGTCCATCGCCATTAGCCCTCATGTTGCTTCAAGTGTGAGGTTAATGAAAACGGTTCGATTATGCCTAAAAGGCTTAAAAGGAAAAGAATATGTAAGCCATTAATTTCTGCTTCATCAACACCTTCTCCAAGTGATGTTTCAAATGTTTTGATCCTAAAAATTCAGGAACACTGGAAAAGATCTTACTGCAAGAGTTTACTTCTAACTAAGTTTTAACTTTTTCTTGCACCATCATACATAGAGAATAATTGGAATCTACCTGTTCTGTTTTCCAAAGATTGCTTTTACATGTATGTACCAAATGATATAATCAAATTACTGTCTGAATTCACTTACTGTAGGTATTTAAAGGACTTAGGATATAACCTGTATCTATCAGAAACTGAAATGAAACAGTTCTTTGCAATCATAATAGTTAAATCAAACTTAAAGTTTCCTTGAATTCGAAGGTACTGGGCAGAAAAAACTAGAGTTCTAGTAATTGCAGACAACATGTCTCGAAATTGCTACCACTTAATGAGAAATAACGTAAAAATGAGAGATGGTTTATTAGTACAAGACAAAGAAAAAGTGAATGATAAATTTTGGAAAGTATGACCCCTTCTAAAAAGTAGAGAAAGTAGTTTTGAGACTTTCAGAGAACTTACCCCGGCTATAATTTGTATATGGACAGATACTCTGTGTCAGTTCTTTTATTAGACAATCTTCATTACAAAAATCATTGCCAAGGAACAGGAACATTGAGAAATAATATTATACCTTCCAATTTTAATTTGAAAAGGAACACTAAAATGAAAAGGCTAGTTCAAGGATCAGTTGACTAAAAGGTCAGAAATGATGGCCAAGTCTCTGTCGTAAAAAACAAATTGGTTGTGCTTGCTTCATCTTGCCATGGAAAACATCTCTTGGATAGATGCAAAAGTTGGTCCAAGAAAGTTAAGAGCTACGTTTTTATCAATCACCCTTCCATAGAGTCGATTTCCTAGATCACGTTATAAGCTATTACAGAATTTTTGCCTGGACAAAAAAGTGGACCATTCGAGTTATAATACACCTTATAAATTTTGCAATAGCAGCAAGTTGGATTAAGTTTCGATCAGATTTTGGAGCACTTGAAGGCAGTGTCAAGTGCTCCAAAATCTGATTATCTTGCATTCAGAATAAAAATACAAGAATACTCCTTTCATGGCTCCAAAGAAGATGACACATCGGAATATGAACCAAGTGAGCCACATACACTTCTGGAAAGGAAAATGAATGTAAAAGTTCCTTTGTCATCAGACCATTTGAGAAAAAAACAAAATTTGCATCTTCCAGAAATTCCTCAACTGGTATCAAATAAACGATGCAGAATACCTGCTTGCTAATCAAACTCGCCAAGAATGAGGTGCACAACCTGTAAAGTTTTTCTTTGCATGCAAGAAGATCGACAATGTTTCAAATTATTTCATAATTTATAAAAAATATGCAATAAATATGATATTTTATCTTGTTTTTGAAGGTTCTTTCTGGTTTTAATATAACTTATATGCCTTAAAATATATATAAAAAAGTTTTACTTTAAACTAGATAAGTGAGAATAGATAGTTACCTGTAAACTTGCAATTATGAGTGTATATATACATATTTTACTTCATAAAGTTAAATATCAAAGCATCCTACATTTATATGTTGAATATTTTGTGATTAAGATATTACATTATGGAAGAATTACTTGTTAAATTGCATTAATTAAAGTTTTTGAATTAACATGGTGATGTCACTTTGTCCCAATGGCTCCTCCAGGAGACACTGATTTTTTTCCAAAATAAAAATTAAAATAATTTTTTAATAATTTTTTTAGTACTTTCCTACATATTTAAGACCAATTAGTACAAATTATTTTAAAATTAATGATTCAAAATTGGCCTTTGGTCCAAGGAGGATAAGCAAAAAAAATATGAGTAATTTCATTGAAGCTGTAGTATGGAAAAATTTCATTGCTTTTTGCCAGGTGTATTAAATATTTTATATTGAAATATTTTAAAACAGTTTCTTTTGATATAATCTAATTTTATGTCTTTTTTTTTTAAATGTTCTAATTTGGGTATTAATTATATAAAATAATAAAGTATATTTTGATGTAATCTTTTTTTATTGCTTGGAATTGCCATAATGAAAGCAAACCAATTATTTGAAATCTTATGATTGATTCATTCTAGATTTTTTTTTAAAAGGAAATATACCTTTTTTTTTTAAATAATAAATTGTACATTTTCTTCCCTATCTGTAGGAAACCATCATTACTTTTCATCTGTACGTACATTTGCATCTTTGACAAAGAATCTTGGTGTTGCAGAACCTTATGTTCAAACTGACTCTGATAGTGACTCAGAGGAACAACAGTTAAATGACCTTACAGATATCAAGCTGCAAATTTTAAAAGCTGGCTTAGATTTTGTTCCAGAACATGGATGGAGTAAACAATCCATAGCTCTTGGTATTAGTTATTTTTTAACTTTTTTATTTATTTATTTATTTCACTAATTTATTAGTAAGGTTATTTTTAATATAATTTTGCAACTGTGCAAAATATATATACAGTAATACCTCCCCCTTTGTACTGGACCAGACATTTGCTATTCAAAGGGGTCAGGACCAACATAATTGTCTCATATTGGGTGTCCCTACAAGAGGTGCTACTGTATATATTTCTCTCTTTTCATGTTTCAGCATTAAGCAACCCCAAACATTTTTCTTTCTTAAAAATAGAATGATTTATTTAAAATTGAAGTCTTATTCATTAATTTAATATTTTATAAAACTGAGTTATTTAAGGAATACTTTTGAAAGTCTTGACTTATTAATTTTAGAGTGATGGCATTTAGCATTTAAAAATGAATATTAAAATCAAGATATGTTTTATTTCTGCTGTGGACAATTTATTCTGCATAAATATACATCAAGTAAATGTTAAAGGGAAATTTTTTAGTTGTTTTAAGCATATTATAATGGTTAAAATATAGTAGTTTATTTAGTTTGTATTTCTCTTAGTTTTAAATTGATGTTAAAATTGTCTTGCATTTTTAAAAAAATATTGCAATTGCATCATTGACTTCATTTTATGAAACTAATCGATGCATAAGAGCATGGGAAAAATAATTTCAACAATTTAGATGATGTTGCAGTACTTGATAATGGAAGTAAATGTTTTAAATAGTCTCTGTTGTGTTGTGGGAACATAAAGATTTGCAATAAAATGTAATTTTTGCATTAGTGCTTCGATTTAATTTCTGTTTTGTTTCTCCTGTTTTGAAGCTAAGTGTAAATGTAAACTTGTAAAATGTTTTGCATTACAAATCTTATGCTGACTTTGTTATGGTATATTTTTTAAATTGTTGCTGACTAGTACATTTTAATATCCTTTATAGATTCTAGTTGGGCCTGAGACAAGTTTTGATCAGCCTTGGATTCTGTCTAATATATTGTTTCCTTATTAATTTTCGCTCTGTTTAAAAAAATAAATAAAAAAAAGTGTGATTACATATTCGTTTTTATTTTGCAAATCTGCTTTTAATAACTCTGGGTGGATTCTGTCTCTTCTATTGCCTAATTGGATCTTAATTCAGACTTTTTTCATGCAAAGAAGTAAAATGTCAATGATTTTTTTTCCTAATTGATATTCCCTCTAATTTATATTCACTAAAATTGTGGATATTGGTAAAATTATATGTGATGGAAACCAAATCGCCTTTTCTTATTTTGAGTTCAGATTCAAATATTTGAAATCTATAGAATAATGGGAAAATTCAGTTTAATTTGAAGCCATTCCATGTTCAAAAATATTGAACAAAAATTATAATTACAAGTATCATTTCATTCTAAATAAAAATAGTTTTTGAAAATTTGATTTCATGAATAGTTCTTATATAAGAAATGCATATTGCTTTCTTAAAAAAAAATATTTGCAATTAAATGATTATTTTTCCAATTTTTTTTAAAGACTTAATATTGTGTTGGTGGCTTTACCTAAATTAAAGTACATTTTGAAGTATTAAAAATGAAACACTTAATGATTATCAGATATACAAGTTTTTTTTTTTTTTTTCTCCTTGATGTATATTTTTCTTGTTATTAATATTTTAACCCATTAAAGGCTGTTGTTATGTTGCAAGAGTAGTTTTAGAGTAGTTATTTTTTGTAAAGTAGCAGGGGGAGGGTGTCTTTAAATTATTTCACAAGAATTTGTTGAAAGTATTAAAATATTTAAAAGTTATACCATGTTCTCAAAATTAGAACAATGACACCTGTTGAGGGTATAAAATTTTCCATACATTTTGTATTAGAATTGCCATATTTTCTTTGATTCTATTCATATGACTCTTTCTGGAATCATGGAAGAATTCATCTGAATCAAATTGTTATAAACAATCCATTGTTTGTTTTATAGACAAAAGGTTTTTAACCATATTGTACTCGAAATCAAAGTACACACAATGAAAGATATAGATAAACTTAAATAAACATGTCCTATTGTAAACAGATACTTTCAAACTAACCTTGAGTAGGTCAGAGACTTGAAGCTATAAATTTTCTGTTTTGCATGTGTAGCACTGTTGTAAAAGGAAGGGGAAGTAAATTATTACCATGAAAATAATTTTTATTGTAATGAAATTTAGGGGGGGAAACATGCAATGAATGTGTCCAAAAAGGCATTTTTCATGTTTTTTAAAAATTTCATTAAAAAATATAAATTCTCAGACAATTTTTTTAAAAAAAATTACAGAATTTGTTGCATGCATAGAAACTTTTCATATTTGAAATAGTTATTTTGAAAAAAAAAAAAAAAAAATCAAAAGTTGCTCCCAGATTGAGAGAAATGGGGCTTAACCACTTAACAGTTTCTTTCCTTTTGGCATGTTATGTCATAAATTAAGCATATTTTTGAAACACAATTTCTTATTCCTTTCGATTATATAAACTCAAAACACCAGCCAAAACAATTTTAGACATTGATTTTAAGAAATTATGCTAATTTTTATTTATTGCGAAAAAATTACATTTTTTACTTAAAGTTGGCTTTTTTTCGGAACAATAGCCGAACTGGAAAGACTGGCGAAACCGAATTAACGACCACAGTTAATGCAACTTAGGGCCCTGATGTGTTTTAGTGTCAAATTTGATGTAATCTGAGAAATGAAAATATCGATGAATAAGATTAAAGCGTCAAAAAAACATTATTTTTGAAAAAAAGGGGAGTTGATGTTGAATGTCTCTTACTCCAAAAGTGCTCAACATCAGGTCTTTTCACATTTCCTCGTAAAATATTCAAAGTGATAAAACCTTGAATTTCGTTTTTCGTCTTTGTTTCCTGTTCTCTTGTTCTGCTATTTCTTTCTGGATTACAGTTTTGAATAAATCGATCTGCATATTGATTAGTTTCAGCAACTATCATTTCAAGGAAATTATCATCAAAGAAAATATCAAGAAATTGTAGGGTTCCATTAACTTAATCAATATTCAAATGAAAGCTGGATTAGCAGTGAAAGGAAAACATGGTGGTGCTAAAGGAGGATTACTGGCATCAATTTCATAAAATTTCCGAATTTGAGTAAGGTCCTCTAACATTTCCATTTCCTCATCTCTACAGAAGTCTGATAATGAACTTTCATAACTACCAGAATCGTTTAGTGAAATTTCAGATTCACTGTCTGATCCAATATCAGAGTTACCTTCTATTATAAGCTGCTCATTGTCACTTATTCTGCTTTTATTTTACCTCTGAATTAAAAAGAAATATTATTTACAACATGTGATTCACCAAGCAAGTGAAAACCAAATTTGCGTTTCTTCCCGCATTCACTTTTACTTGCGCATGAATTGATAAATATTTATATAAAATAGATATTAAGTAAAACTTTGTTCTGAAAAAGATGTGTATTATGTGATGAACTCATAAAATCTTTCCTTCAGGAATATTAACTCACTACTCATAACATAATTCTTGTGTAATGTTAGACTAATCAAATATGTATATGAATTACTATTCGTCCAAAGATCTTAACAATGTAATCTAAGTGATAACTAAATTAAAAATACTTCTTTATATATAGGTGCACAGTCTTTAGGGTTATCAAGTTCATCTCATACCTTGATTGAAGATGGTAGTGCAGATTTAGTGCATTATTTTAACATTTTATGCAATGAAAAACTAGAAAGCTACCTCAATGAACAGTATTCTGAAAATAAAGTAAAGTATGTATTATTTATTTTATGATTTTGATTAATTACATTTTCTGTCATTAAAATATCTGAAAAAGTTAATTTATTAGGTAGCAAAATACAAAATATCAGTTCTTGTAAGAAGTAAGCATATGTGAAGTCTCATCAGTTGGTGGTTAATTAGAGCCTCAAATCAAAATTAAGATCTTCAATCAAGTTTGACAGAACTGGATAAAATTTCAATAGATATTGTCTGGTTTGCTAATTCTAAAACACGCAATTTATCATTGTTCATATGAGAAGCAATTAAAGTCTAGATCTAAACCATTAAATGCTAAAAATTGGCCCTGAGATTTGTAAATGGTGATTGAAAGTGCCAATCGAATAGGGAATTGCAATCTCTTAAATTGAAATGGCATATCTGCTGGATTCATAGGAATGCTAGTAATAAGAACATCTTCACCTTTAAAAGGTTCTGTCAAAATTGTTGCTTCTGCAACAGGGTTCACTATTTTTTTTTTTTTTTACTGCATACCGCATGCCATCACAAAGCTTTAGCTGGTTGATATTTCACAATATAATCAGTACACCGATTTTCAATTGTACATGTGGTGGCATCCCTGGCTGATCAAGTGAATAAAAAATTCTGTTGGATAATTAACCACTTCATCTGCTTCCACAATAATGTTAACAGACTTATATGCGACTAACTTGTTTTGAATGTTAGACTGAATGGCATTACTAAGTTCATAGATGTATTTGTTCTTGGCCACAAAAATAGCTTGCTCATTCAGCCAATTGTGATTCTAAAATTGTTTTGAATATTGCGAAATACTTTCTCGACTTGTTCTTTAGACATCAGTAAACTGCAGAAGTTAAGTGATGAAATTTTTCTTGATTCCATTCCCAATTTCCAGCAAATGATGTGAGACTATCTCAGCTGATTGATCATTTTGTAGCTTAACATGCATATTTGTAGTTAATTTCAAAGTCTTACTTGTCACCAGAAAGTAGAATATTTAAGGCAAGCATTTGTTTCGGCCGCAGGCATGGATTGGGGGTATGACAGGTAATGTTTGTCTGTAGTCTCATGCAAGCAGTATTAAAACATTCCCAAATGGTTTGTTGTTTAATCACAAATCTTTTAATGATTGATCAAGAGCCTTGAGTGATTTTTTTGTTCATCATTTTGTATTGGTGCAATTTCTATTTAATAAGTATACAAAAATGTGTATTTGATTGCAACATTGTGTTCTAGATTTCATAGTTTAGATTTAAAATTGTTTAAACCAAATTCAAATTTGAAGACCAATTAAATTAAGTGTATCTTAGCTGTTGTATAGGTTCATTATTCTTCTGAAAAGCAAAACACAGATTAAAAAAGGGAGACTTCAATCAAGACTTTTTTTTCCCCTTATTGAGCTTGGGCCTTGATGACAAATATTTTATGTAGCACTATGAATAATTTTTAAATTATTAGTATTTAAAAAATGTCCTTTTTTTTTTTTATAAGTATTTATTCCATTTATAACTTAAGAAAATATTAAAGTGTGTTTTTAATTCTTGTATATAAAAAATTATTTGTCTTTCCCAGGAAGACCAAGCTCTTCTTGCAAGGACTTAAGTGGGTCTTCCTGAGTGACCAACTTGCTAGGCAGCTTTTATTAATAATTAAATAGGTTATATATCAAACTGGTAATTTAAAAGGCTTAAATTATTTTTATTTCCATCTGAATAAAATGGTCAAAATATGAATTTTCAAAAACAATGACTTTCAAAACACAAATTGATACCATGTTTTCATGTGCTATGTTCTTGGTATGGGCTGTGAGATCACAGTCCCTGATTTAAAATTTATACTTTTTTCACTTTTAAATTATTTTAAAATTAACTGCATAACTTTTGTATTTTACTGAGTGCATTAATATTTAGTACTCTTAGTTATTAGAGATGTTTGTTATTAAATTTTATTTTTAGGATAGGTATTCAAAACTACATTGAAGATGCATTAGAAAACAGACTGAAAATGATTGTTCCATTTGTGTCTAAGTGGCCTGAGGTAAGTATCAGACTATTTACTTATTAACTCCTTATTAATTCATTTTTTTACTCATTGATATATTTTTTTTTAAAAAAATATTAAGTTTGTCATTATTTAAATTATTCAATTTTTTTTTTTTTTTTTTAAGGCTATGGCTCTTTTGATATCTCCTCTTCAAGTTCCTACAGATTCTAAAAATCTTCTGGATCTTGTGGATATGATTTGGTCTCTGTCTGGAGACAAATCACTTGATGTAAGTTACATATAAACAATTATTTATTTATTTTTCATTTTTATTTTAGATTTTAGAAAACTAAACTTTTTTTTATACTGCTCATATCACACTTCATATTTATAAGCTTTCTTTTCACTTTCTTATTCTACTTTCATAACTAATAACTTCATCACTCTTATTTTTTACTTAACTTTTAATTTCCCTCAGAGGCTTACCTTCTTCAGGGTAAATATTGGTATCATTCATTGAGACAGCCTAATTATCTTTTTCTTCTCCTGTGAGGTTTACTGCCTTTGGTAAATGCAGGTGACATGCTCCCAATTCATCTTAGGGATTCATCTCTATTTTCAACTCTTTGCCTTGTCAACCAATTTTTATCTTTTTTTCCATATTTTCAAACGTTTAGCTTTCAGTTACATTTGTTTGCTCAAGATGGCACAGCATAACTATATCTGGTCCTTGCACCTTTAAACTTCACCATCACTCACTCACTTAATTTTTAATTACCTTTCTGTCTTTAAATTTCAGACAAATGAAAGAAACATAGTTATAACAATAACAATTTACTGTATGAATTCATATCTAATCATGTTATGTTGGCGAGCAATGCAATTTACTTGTGATTGGGGTGCAAAGATCTTTTCATTGGGGTATTGTGTGAGCAAACATCTTACACACTCTCCTCTTACAAAGCTCCTTGTACTGATGGGCAGTAACAATTGACTTTTCTGACATTACAACTGTATTTAAATGTATTAATCTATAATTAACACAATCATTACACTTAATAATTACTATATTTATCAATAATGCTAAATATTAAGTTGACCTATAAGATTACAGAATGACATAAAACTCCACATGAAAACCTTACTTTAATGTATTCATCAAAGTATTAATTATTATATACGTCAAGATACTTATAATTTTATACTTCAGAATAATAATTATCATGCTCAATTTCAAAGTATTAATTCTCATATACATAGAAAGTATTAATTCTCATAGTCTTCAGAATTTCAAACTTGATCACATAAAATACAAATAAAAATATCTTTAATGAAATATTCAATCAATAATCCTTAAATTCAATTTCAGGTAACATTTGATAAATTAATACTGTACTTTTATACACACTGACAATTTCCTAATTAATCACCAAAAAGGGAGGAGGGTCGAAAAAGTCCATTAAGGTAAAATTCCACACTTATGTTTTTTTTTATCTGTCTGAAAAAAGGTAGAATTGAATTTTCTCGCCATTTTCGCTTCACTTAGGATTTCTTTGGTCATCGACACATGGGAGGCTTGGAGTCTTTTCTCTATATTAGGACTCCCTTCTCTTCCATCAGCAGGTGTCCTTCTGACCTTGTGTGTCCATGGAGGGAGCACTGCATGTGTTTGCAGTGGTCTAATTCCATCTTTTTCTTCATCCATCATTTGTTCGTGGTCTTTCAGTAAATGTAGTGAGGTAGAAATTAGTTTACTGTTTCCTTTCCTGACACAATTTTCATAAGAAATTTCCTTCTGTTAGCTTATTAGGCCAGTTGACCCCTGTATTTCTTGATTATTCTTTCTCCTGGTCAGTAAAGGATGTAACACATGGATCAATAGGTTCTGAGACTAACCCAGAGATGGCGCTCGTAGTAAACCAGTAACCAGGTCTTTCTAGAGTACTAACCTTTGCTTGAAACGTGTCAAAATTGTAAGTCGATCGGACCAGAAACAGCTGAGTTATCGAGGTTGGAGTAAAGTCGTTTTGTAGTTTGTTTAAAAAATGGAAAAAACCGAGTTTCGTGTTCTGATAAAACATTGTTTTTCAATGGGTAAAAACACAGTGCAAGCGAAACAATGGATTGAAAAATGTTACCCGGACTCTTGTCCATCAAAAGCAACGATTTGTCGGTGGTTTGCCGAGTTTAAACGCGGTCGTACTGACACAAATGACGCGGAACGCTCGGGTAGACCTGTGGAAGACGTTACACCGGAAAATGTGAGTGAAGTGACAAAAATTATAATGAAAGATCGTAAAGTGAAGCTCCGTGAGATTGCTGAGATGACACAGATATCATATGGAAGTGTATTTACTATCCTTCATGAAAAATTGAGCATGAAAAAGGTTTTTTCCAAGTGGGTGCCGCGATTGCTTTCGATGGAACAGAAACAGCAACGAGTCGATGATTCAGAAAGCTGTTTATCGCTATTTACTCGCAACAAAAAAGATTTCTTGCGTCGTTACGTGACCATGGACGAAACATGGATACATCACTACACTCCAGAGTCGAAGCGGCAGTCATCTGAGTGGCGCACAGCTGGCGAAAGCCGTCCGAAGCGTCCGAAAACGCAGCAGTCAGCTGGCAAAGTCATGGCGTCAGTTTTTTGGGATACGCATGGCGTGATTTTCATTGACTACCTCGAAAAAGGTAAATCGATCAACAGTGATTATTATATTGACTTGCTGGTGCGTTTGAAGGAGGAAATCGCAAAAAAACGACCGCACAGTCTCGGGACTTATTGATCCATGTGTTATTGTCTCTTTCTGTTAGTCTTGCCACTTTTTTGGAATTTATCTTCTTTTTCGTCTTTTCTTAAAATTTGTCTTTTTTTTTTCTTTCAACTGTCTTGTATTACATATGGAAGTATCTATAGATTGCATTCCTTCTACTTCTTTTCCTGCATTTATTTAATATCCTTTCTTTTGCTTTTCGCTGTCCCATGCAACTCTCTTAAAGGCTTCAATTCTTTTTACAGCTGTTGTGGTCTTTCATTTTCATTACTTTCCTTTTCTTTTCTTAGATTTTCTCATCTTGTTAGATTATCTTGTCCTTTCTTTCTCCACCAGTATTTTAATCTGCATTTTTTTTCTCTTCATTTAAGGCACATGTTTCATTCCTCAATTTTCTAATTGATTTAACAAATTAAAATTTTCACTTTCCATAGAATTAAGTTGCCTTTGTAGTACTGATAAAGCTTCTGTTTCTCCAATAGCGACAGCTTTCTCCCCTATGATATCTCATTTTCTTTTACTCATAAGTTCACATGGAGTTGTTTCATTTGCTTCTAATTCGATACATGGTGTCACTTCAATTCAGTCTAAATTTATAAATGAGTAATCCTTCACAAATCCATCGTGAAATTCTTCACTTTATGAAAGCAACATACAATAGGTCTAAAAAGGGCAATCCAACCAATAAATGAACTGGTTGAGTTGAGTCTGGGATGATTAAAATGTAAATATTCTTTCATAAAGCATCATCCATTTAAAGATTTATTATGGTCACACATATACTTTGTATGACTGGGCTGATTATCAAAAGAATAGATATCCTTTTCACTAGGTCAAATGTTTAGTCCAAAGTTGTGTACTATTAATTCTTTCAGGAAACAACTTGGAAAATCCCATATTAAGTAGAACAGTTACCATGTGATCATTTATGAATGCAGCTCTGAACAACACCTAAATACTAGAAGGCCTTGGCGCTGAAATGAGAGATGTTTTTGACGTCACACGTGGTACAGACAGTCAACTGACTTGAATTACGTCAGTTAGATAAAAATTCGCTTTTTGCTAACCATCGTCGTTTTGCTGCTTTTATAAACTACATTTTTTATGCAGATTTTCATTTCCTGTTTAACCTTTTGTCGATTCTGTTTTTGATTATCTTAATGATTACAAATGTTCGGATTCCCGAAAGATGACTCGCTTCGAAAAAAGTGGATTAAAGCCGATTTCGTCCCTTCAAATTATTCAAAGGTAAGTTATTTAACTTCAATCTATTTATGGAAATTGTTATACTTTCTTAATTTTAAAAGTCGTCAAATAACTTTTAACAATAGGTAGTTTGATCCAACATTTGAAAATATATTCGCTTCTTTTTTCTACATGTCAGTTTTTTAAATAAAAATAGTTAATTTATTTTTGTTTGTCTTTTAGAGCAGGAGCATTTTGCTTATCAAATAAATATTTTGTAACCATAATAAAATTTTATGTGTTTAAAAATGAGCCAAAACAAGCATTGTTAATGAGACAAAAAATGTCTAGTGAAAATATGCCATTTGAAAATAAACTTGCTTCTTTTTTTTTTATGTCAATTTCTTTGATAGAAATAGGCAATTCATTGTTGTTTATGTATAATGACAGAAGCATCTTGTTTGTCTCATAAATATTTTGTAAGCCATAATAAATTTTTATGTGTTTAAAAATGGGCCAAAACAAGCATCGTTTACAAGACAAAAAATGTATAGTGTTTTTGCTATTTCAAACAAATAATTTTGTATCATTTTCCAAACATCTATTCGCAGAATCAAGATACATATCTCCTTTAATGACAAATATATGCTGGCAAAATAAGTAAAAATTACCTTAGCTCAAAGAAAAAAAATGTGTTTATAAAGTTTGTTCCAATTTTCTGGAAGAGAGTTGTCAAAATTTTGTTGTTGTTGTAACAAAATGGTTTTGGTACTTCCAACAAGAGTTCCATTCTAAATTACAAAAAATAAATTCAACAGTACAAATTTTGTTAATTCTAAAAAATCTTTTTTGTTTATGTATGAAAATTTATTTTTTCAAATTTTAGGTTTGTGGATTGCACTTTCCTGAGACAGTATTAAGAAGAAATACAGAAGTTTGTGATGAGAAAACTGGTCTTCAAATAAAAGCTTCTTTGAAACGTTGTAGACTGCAAAAATTTGCATTGTCATCTATCTTTCCAAACTGTCCAAAATATCTTTCAATGTCTTCAAATCCTACTCAAGAATGTGCTGAGCAGAGACAGGAAAGAATTGAAAATGAACATTTACAACACTCAATCCAAGAAAGCATTATTTCAAAGCAAGAGTTTGAAAAAAATAAATCGTTTACATCTTTTTTGGAATTAGTAGAGTGCTTCAGAGCAGAAAAGCTTCAGAATATATGGACTGTTGTATATAAAAAAGATCTAGTAATATTCATTATTCTAGACACTGCAATAACTTCTGTTATCAAAGCATCAGCGGTTATAAATGAAGAGTTAGATTTGCTAGTACACATAGGTCAAAGAAAAATAGATCAACTTGGTAAGTGCAAATTTCTCATAAAAGTTAATAATGTCATTGTTGTACATGAAATATTACATAAGTTGGCTCTCAAAGCATAAATGAAAAGCTTCCATGATTTTCCGACAGCATTTGATTTTATTGTTGATCTCTTAGAAAATATTCTTCCAGATTTAGATGATGATAAAAAAAAAAATGTGCTCTATTTCGTAATTGACCAGTTCAAATTTTTAACCAGTAACAAGTTTTCTTTTAGATATTCCTCTGAAATGGTTTTTTTTTTAAATATTACAATCAATAACTCCTCATGCCCATAAATTTTTAAGAAATTCAGGTTATCTCAATATTTCACATCCCAGAACTTTACAAAAAATTTTTTCTTCTTTTAAAATTAACCCTCAAGCAGAGCAATCAAATGAAAATTTTCTAGCATATATGTAAAGTAACCATCCTAAAATCTGCTGACAAAACTGTCATACTGATGCTTGATGAAATTTATTTAAAACCATATTTAGAATTTAAGGGGGTAATATTCTTGGGATGGCATATAACAGTGAACAAGCTGCTACTTCAGTATATGTTTTCATTACTCCGAGTCTTCTTTAAACCCCTTGCCAGTGTCGCCCGAATCCAGTTTGGGCAACTACTACGTGCAGAATTTGTGATGCCTGAACTGACTTCGGGCAGGAGAAAAATTAATGTTTCTATTTTATGAAGCCCGAGCCGAGTTCATTTCTATTTAGGATACTTAATTCACTATTTTCTTAATAGATGGCATTAGTGGTCCTAGTTTTTCACCGATTACGATTTCAGTCGAGGGAGGAAAAATGTGGGTTTTTGCAAATAACTTTCTTTTTTCGCAATGTCCGATTCAGACACAGTGGAGTACAGCTTAGGTATTTTTTAATTAATAAGATATTAATTTTAATTAATTACTTTTTAATTGATAGATATATTTAAAATTTTATTTTTGTAATAAAAAACCATTTTCAAACTTTTACTATAATATAAAGAACAAAATTAAACAGTCAAAAAAAATTTCATTTTTGGTCCATTTTTCTGAAATATATGTCACAGTTAAGGGGTTAAAGAAACAGTTCATATAATACTGGTGTAAAAATCAATGGAGAGATTTTTGCTGTAAAAAAAACTATTGTATGATTTGATAGTATAGGATTCAAAGTTATAGGTGTAGTTTCTGACAATAATTCTACAACTCGAAAAGCAATGTCCAACTTTTCTGTTCCTCCCAAATTGAGCATTGGATATCCACATCCTTCTTATTCTTCTAATCCTTTATTTTTTGTTATTTATTCAGTACACATATTTAAATGCATATGTAACAATTGGATTAATCAAAAAAATGCAGGGCAATGTTTTTATTTTCCAGATTTTGAAGATCATAATTAGTTTACATTATTAGAAGCAAATTTCTCTACACTTAAGCAACTATATAGCATAGAAAGTAATAATTTAGTGAAGTTTGCTTATGGTTTAACTTTTAAAGGCTTTATGTCCTTCAAATCTTGAAAAACAAAATGTGAAACTTGTGCTTAAGATATTTAATATTATTATTAAGATATTTAATAACTTTGTTATTCAGGGGCTTCAGCAATTAGGAGAGCTACATAAACTAATTAGTAATTAAATAACATCAAATTTTATTTCTTTGATTTGAACATGATGTAAAATTTTTAATATTGAAACACCTTGTTAGGGACAATATTTGCTTGATCCTTATCAACAACCGATTACTTCATCACCAGATAACAAAAGGTATGAATTCTTATACAAAATTTTGTTATGGTTAGGCTCGTGAAAGCAAAAAAATTGTACTTCTGGAACCCTAACTAAAGAACACATCTTGCATTCATACAACATATGCTTTGCTTGAAATGTCAAAATTTTGTATAAATGAATTAAATTTTCAGTATTTTCTTGGGAAAACCCAAACAAATGCATTAATAAGTCATTTTGGGAAATATAGAACACTTTCAGGTTCTCAATATTTAATTTCAATTTGACAGCTTTATGAAGTAGAAGCTAAACTAAGAATGCAAAATTTTTCACCTCTTTTTTTAATTTCGAACACTTATGGGCATCTTAAGTTAAAAGACATTGGTTTAGAATATTTGTGCAATGAAAGTCATTTAGAATTTTCAATATTATATGATTTTAATATATCACACTATCTGAAAAAGTTTTTTGTGATGCTGAACCTTACCTACCTGTTTTATCATATTTAGCTGGTGTTTGTACAAGAGCAGTACTTAAAAAGTGAAAATGTGACTTTTGTTCCGAATCACTTATTTTTAATAAAACTTTTGAACTAAATTCTATCATTTAATATGTAACATAGACTGAGAAAGTTTATTGTACCCTACCCCAGTTGTTGTCACAGCAGTATTGTACAACTATTTAACACTTCAGAAACTTCTTTCAAAAGATTATGAAAATATGCTCCTTACACAAAATAATCAATGTCAAATTGCCTCAGAAATATTGATTAGCTTCATAAATTTAAATGAATTTTTTTATGTGATGAACCTTGCAACAATGATCATGCTTCTGAGCTAGTTTTAAAGCATATTATCCACACTTCTACAAATGCATTATTAAATAACTACTGGTAAGAAACGAAAAAAAAAAATTAAGTTTCTCTTTTTTTCAGATTAGGTATGTCATTAATTATTCATTAAGAATATCAAAATTTGACATACCTTTTCTGTCGTTCCGGGGAGCTGGTGTTTTATATCCTTAGTTGCGAACAAAACAAACTCATCATCTTATGTAAATGAAAACTCTGCACTTCCTTGTAAATAAAAATATATGTTGACATTAATTACAACAATTACACATCACTATAAGACACGTCAGATGTTACATAGTAGAACAAAAAGCGTTCTCTCTCTGTTAGATTCGTTGGACTAAAAAAAAAAACTATTATCCTAAAAAATTTTAATGCCACTTAGTCCATCATATTCTTGATGTTACACAATTTCAAAACAATTATCCGAAGTCATTTCTGAAATTGAAGAACGCGCATAAGCAGATCACTGAAGATAATTACAATAATATCCATGCATCAAGAATGTTCCGTTCTGCTTGCCATGCTACCAAACAAGCCACGCCACCGAGTGGAGGAAATACGATGATGAGAAAGTGAAGAGAAAGAATGGCGGCTACGACCGATAGCAGGACCGAAAAGTTCGTTCTGTTTTGACGCTGCTCACTCCAAACAACAGCGTCCTCTGTCGGGAGTCACGTGGTTTCAGCTGGGAAAGTTTTCAGTTCAGAACAACTACTGTAGGGTAAAAAATGATATTAAAAAAGTTGAAACAAAGAAAAGAAAACTACATACTTTATTAGCTAAATAAATTGCTTTATTTTTTGTATGGATCCATTTTTATTGTATATATATTTATTTTCATGTATTTATATATAATTGTATATGTATGATATACCTAAAAATATTTTTTTAAAATTTATTTAACTGTATTTTTTTTATTGTGTATGATATCAATAAATTTATTATTTTTAAATTTGTGTTGCATTTTTGTTTTTGAAAACTATTTCTAATGCAATACATAACTAATGTAGGGGGAAATGATATTGAAAAAGTTGAAACAAATAAAGGAAAACTACATACTTTATTAGCTAAATAAATGCTTTATTTTTATGTGCGGATCCATTTTTAATGTATATGTATATTTATTTTCATGTACGTATTTATATATGTATGATTTGCCTAAAAATATTTTTTTAAATTAATTGAATGGTAATTTTTTGTTTTGAAAACTATTTCTAATTTTATTTCTCTTTTTGTTATTATTCTGTATAAATCTAAGAAAATAATGTTAAAAAAATTAGCATAGTTTTGTATATAAATTAACAATAAAATATAGTACATTAATTATTTTTATTTTACTTTTTGTTTTCCCAAGAACAATAAAAATATAAAAGATTCTTATTTGTTGCAATGTAGTAAATGTTTATTGTAATATGTTTGAAGTAAATAATACATTGATTATCACATACTTGCGATTTTTATTTAAAAAATAAACTATATTTATTATTATAAACTATATTTATTCTATGTACATGACACACAATTTTTTGATAAATTTACTGATATTTTTTATTTGCTGAATATGAATGTTTAGTTTGATAAGAAGAAATGGAAGAAAATATGTAAAAATGCTTCGGAAAAGTTCCATAGATGCGGATAGGATAGTGGACAATGTTACCCTACTAGTTGTGATATCACAAATCAGCGCCAAGGCTTTCTAGTATTTAGGAGGTGTTGGTCTGAAGCATCTATTAGTGTGGATGATTTATGGTCACAAACATTAAAAGTATTCTTTCTGGTGTCTTTTTTACTTTTTTGTGCAATAATTCTTTCTGTGTCCGGACTCATCATATAATTTGCGCAGAGAGATTATCTGTTGCAGTGTGACCAAAAGTATAGCAAGAAAAACATTTCAGTTCTTTTTCATTATTAGTTGCCAAATTTAAAGTTCTAGGGTTATGATGGCTTAGAGGAGCCTCCTCATACCTTAAATTTATGATTACATGATTTTGAATTTGTTCATGAATTTTCAGGATAATTTTGGTAATTTGTAAATTTGATATTTTTACTTCTGTGTCCACCAGTTTCGATGCCAATTCAAATGTCTTTGTAAATTTTGGCTAATAATCAAATATCGTGCACAAAATTTGAAACTTGTTTTTTCAATTGATCTGTAACAATTAATGGCAATCGAATTGAAATTATTTACTTAACCTGCTAACCATTCATTAAAATAGTTGCATGTTTCAAAAATGAAATCTGTCCATGTATCCTTTGAAACCCTGACATGATTAATAAATTTTTGCTGAACTTTTCAGCTCTATGTTTAAATAGATTATATAATAAATTCTTAACATATCCATATTCTTCAGATTCCCTGGTAATTAGTTGAATGATTTCAAATGGTAAGATTACTAACAGGTGACTGACATAATCTTCTTTAAACCCAACTCATTAGATGCTTTTTGAATTAAAATGAAGATATGTCTCTATCTTTTAAATTGAATTTTTATACGAGACTTCTCAGCTCAAAAGAGCTCTAATTTACTTCTGAAACAGTAGTACCATTTTCTTCTTGCATTAATGATTTAGCTTTGATATTGATTTCCAATCTTAATTGTTCTAGGTTAAATTGTCTGTTCTTAACTTTTTTTTTTATCACTATTGCTTCCTTTCAATCCTGTCTTTAATTATCCTCTCAAAAATTTCCTTCACAAAATCTTCTTCATAGTGTTGATTATTAATTGCAATTGTTCATATTTTCAGAGTAACAGTGTTCTAAGGAGCATTTCCCCCTAATTCATATGCCAGTTCAATTAAATCACTATTATATTCTTTTTCAAGGAACAACATTTTTAAAGTTATTTCAACTCAGTTCAGAGTTACTCTGAAAAAATCACTTTTGAATATATGCATAAAGAAAAGTAAAAAATCCCCCCCCCCCTTCCCTTTTAGCTCATTTTGTTGTCCACCCCCAATATTATGCTTTAGAAATACGTAGTCTTCCCTGGTAGAAGGCTGTATCAATCCTTGATAAAGGGCTGCATTTTTTAATTTGTTATAAACTAAACTTTTTTCCTACTTGTATCTCATTTCCGATTTATAAACTTCCTCTTCACTTTCTTATTTTACTTTCCTATTAATAACTTCATTGCTCTTTCTTTTTAATTACCTTTTTTTTTTAAACTTCAGACAAATGAAAGAATGTAGTTATAAAAATAATTTATATTTTTTTTGTTCATACTTTTATCGCATTGCATGGGTGAACAGTGCAGTTTACTTTTAGTTTGTGGGTCACCTGCAATGGGTTACAAGTATTTACTTCTCCCTAGAGTTCTTTTCTCTTGTTGGGGTGTTGTATAAGTAAATATCTTACATACTTTCCCCTTACAAAGTGCTGTCTATAGAAAGGCAATAACAGACTATAGTGAAATTTGAATTATAGATATTTAAATGTTCCATTCCTCTGAAGAATTTCTTTTTGTTGTATTTTAATCAAAATTTAAAATATTTTTAAATCAATTGGTAAATTAAAGTATAATTACTCTATTAATCAAACTATGCAACACTTATAGGTAGTAATTAACTAAAATTCAAAATAAATTGTCCTATGTAAAAGGTCTGGTAAAACATTTTTTATTATTATTGTAATCCTGCAAAAACTTTATCTGAAGAAAATTTTTATGGTTTATAATTTATTATTTGAGTCCAGCTCTTTAAAATTGACTTGAGCAGTTGTTTTACTAAATATTTATATAGATCATGAATAATAAAATGTATTTACTGCATGTATACTTTAAACAGAATACATTTCCATACAATTTTAATTATATATTTTTCAATTATATTTAAGGAAAAATATAGGATTGGATATCATTCTTTCTCTTTTTGTACCTGCATTTTATTTTTATTTGTATTAAGAATATTCATTGCTTGAATTATAAAATTGGTAAAAGTTACTGTTTAGTTTATCAGAATTTTGTGGCAAAACTTATGTATTGGGATGCATCAAATCCTAAACTTTAATCCATTTGGATTCCATTTTTTACCTCCAATAAAATTATGTAATTTTTTTTTTTTAAATAATAAAAGTCAGACTAACATGTTTATGACCCCTGTAATTTCTAACAGTAAATACTTTGGATTTTATGGTTAAATGTTTCTAATTAATTATAGTAATTGAATAAAATTAATATAATAAAGACTAATTGTGAATATATAAAGGTGTCATTTTAAAAATAATGCAAAACAGATAAAGAATCAAATTTAGTTACGGGAATAGCACAATATGTTTTTACTACAGCTTCCAAGAATGAGTTGAATGACAAAAAAAAAAAAAAAAAAAAATGACTTCAGCATTGGTGAACATTGAGAGTTCACAAAATACGTATGTCCTTTCATTTCGTAATATAAATTCATTTTTAATCTAATCTGCCATTGCTGACCAGATAATTTGAATTATTTACTTGTAATGTCCTTAAAACAGCTATCGCCTAACATTTGTAGGCAAGTGATTTTACTTAATATTTAGGAAATATGATAATATTTGAATCAATTTTGTGAACTTCTGTTGAGCATTCAGATCCCATAAAAAAGTGTATAGATTCCAAGTCAAAATTTGTTTGAATTTTTTTTTGGTCCCATTTCAAAGTTTGAGTTCAGGATTCAGATTCCAAAATATCATTGTAATTTCATTTTCTAAATTTTTTTTTTAAAATTGACTTTAAACTTAAGAATGCTTGCCTCATTTGTTATTTGGACATGAAGTAAGAACAAAATATCTAACATGTGAAAAATAATTACTTTTCTTTCTTTATAACACTAATATTTAATTGTGTTTTTTTAAAGCAAAACCAATGCTAAACTAAATTTAGGAACTTACAAAATGGTCTATTTGGACAATTTAATTTTTTTAATGATTAGTTATTATCTTAAGACTTAAAAAGAAATGATATTTTGATAAAGTATTTAAATAGTATTTGATGGTAAAGTGTCTTATATATTTGATGAATATCAAAATTTTAAATGTTATGAAAAATTATAGACTCCATAGTATCCATACCATATACAAGGAATAAATTATTCTGACAAGTTCATATTTTTAAAGAATACTTCTCAACTTTAAATTATTTTATTTCTTGCCAGCATTCTAGGAATTGATAAAGATAACTTTCGTGTCAGAATTGAGCATTTTTTTGTAATCATAAAACATTTGAAATTGATTTAAAACATATCCCAAGAAGTATTTTAATGATTGTATCTAATATTTACGCTAAATGTATTCTTTTGTGTGTGTGGAAGAATGTTGTATTTAAAGATTGTTTAAATTTATAGCTCACTTGGTACAGCAAGAGACTCTCTGTAGCTGCAATTTATCGAATGTGTGAATTGAGTTTAGTGCAAGATAAATCACCGGAATACACCGATACCTTTAATTTCCTTCATCGGCGTGTGGAAAATGTTATGGATGCATCCAAATTCATAGATAATGTAAGCCATCTTCTTTAACATTTATTATTATTATTTATTTGGTTATTTTGAAAAAATTATATTTTATACAATTTTTTTTTTTTTTTTTTTTTTTTGTATAGGTAGCTACTAGCACAAAATATTTACCTGATTTTTCAGCTGGAGCATTAATAACAGTTAGTATATTTTATATTAGTAATATCTTTAATACTTTATTATACGTATATCCCTACATAATTTGGAATTTATTTGATTTTCTATATTTATAATTAACAGAGTGTATTATGTGAGGTAGGATTATTAAATAACAAAACTGCCGCTGCTGCAGAAGTATGCATGTGCCATACACTAGCGACCTACAGCTGTTTATTATGAAGGCTTCTCTTTCAAATACAGTGTCTCTTGTTTCTGTGAACGGATCTGTGTACCCTGTAGCCTTCGCTAGCATTAGAGTTCAAATCCTTAGTTCAATAAGTCCTTAGAAAAAGATAGTTTGGTTTTATTAACATCGCACTAGAAGCAACACGAAGGATATTGGCGATGGACCTCGTAATTTTGAACCTCGGTCAAGTTATGTGGACAACACCTGAGGTGGCACTTCCCTCCTAACTTTCACTCCAATGGGAGGACTTTAGGTCCTGACATATTTAGAATGCATCAGATCACGGCTACACAGCATGTTTTTTGTGGCATCAAGATTCGAATCCGCGACAAAAAACGCCCTCCGCGAGTCCACAGCCATGACCACTAGGCTACTGCGGCCACTAGAAAAAGGTAGAAAAACAAATTATTTTAGACAGATTTTTTTTTCTCAACATGATCTCCTTTTAGTTCTATACAATTTTCCAAATATTTCTTGAACTTTTTTAATCCATCTTAAAAGTAAAGACTTTGGAAGTTCTTCAAAATAGGAAACTGTTTGGGTGATTATTGCTTCATTTGATGTAAATCATGATCTATTGAGCCATTGTTTTAAGTTTGGAAATATAAACAAAGTCACTCGGGACCAAATCTGGTGAATATTGTGGATGTTGTAATCATCCGAACTTTAATTCCATGATTTTGGTCACCAAAATTGCACAAGTGTGCACCTAGTCATTATTTTGCTGGAAGTAGATTTTTTTTTCTTTTTCACATGAGGCCATTTTTTCTGGATTTCTTTGCTTAATTAGTGCAATAATGATGCATAACACTTTCCAGCTATTGTTTTTCCAAGTAATCAGTGCTGATGATTCAACATGAAATGAAAAATCATAGTTATCATCTTTCCATCTAATTTTACTGTCTTTGCCTTCTTCAGGGCCGTTAGCCTTCAAAAACCAATTATTTTAACTGTTCCTCTGTCTGTCAAGTGTAGGAGTGTATCTACATTTTATTCATATGTATCGATGTAGAAACTCGCCAGGATCGTGCCAAAAGAGCATCATAATAGCCTCAGAGTTGACCTCATAATTATGTTTATTTTCCATTGAGAACTAACCTTGGCACCCATCTTGCTGAGATTTTTTCAAATCCAATTTTTCATACAAGATTGAAAACACTGTACCTTGCTAGATGTCAGTGGCCTCAACTATTTTGCACACTTGATTCATTGATCATTCAAAGCCACATTGTGGATTTTGTCAATTATTCCAGAAGTAGTCACTTCCACGGAATATACTAAGCAGTGTTCATCTTTTGTGGATGTACGGTCATGTTTAATCTCATTTACCTGATTGTAAACACTTGCTAACTCAGGGACAGATGTGCCATGAACTACATCCTGCTCTTCTTTGATCTTTTTTGGTGTTAAGCTTTTTAAATATTAGTGTTTAATCACTGCTCGAAACTCACTTTTTTTCATTTTTCTAAATAAACACAAGTTTCTTGTTTCATTAGATATTGAATATGAAACCATTGGGATAGAAATAACTGAAACTTAGTCTTGTGAGTCATAATGCTAATTAAAAACAAACTGCTTTTGATGCTATGCATGGCATATCTTGGATTTTCTAAGGACTTATTGAATGCCCCTCATATTTGTTTTACTACTATTATAACTGTGAAAACTAAGCTTAAGAAAATACCAACATTTATAATTATTCACATAACTTTTAATTTCAATTATTTAATTCTTTTATAAACAAAGTTGATCAAAAGGAAAGTAACGTTTTTAGTGAATGTTTAATTCATTAGAATGAAATGAATTTTATTTTTCGTGGAAATGAATCTTAAATATAGGAAATATGTATAAATAGAAATTCTTTTTTGTTGATGTGTGTGATAAACCTTTTCTTGCAATTTTTTTTTTTGGAAGGGAGTTATTAAATTATGATAGAAAATTTATTACGAATATGTAGGAAATTTTATTCCTTTATATTTATTCAAATATGTTTGAATTTTTGGAAGTTTTTCTATTTATTAAATTTAATGTGTTTCTTTTTCTACTGCTTAGGCACGCAATATTCTTGGAATGAACCAATTGTTTAGGTAATAGCTAATATCCCAAACAATGTCATTTATTCATAGAGGAATATTGTACCTGCTTGAAGGTATGCATTTGGTGCAAATATATTTAATATAACATTTGCTTGCCATTTTTTAAATTTAAAATGTATTTATTTATTTATTCAAATGTAGTAAAATTTTCTTGGCTGTTTTTTAAAAAAAATTTAGTATAAATTTATTGCTTCCTGATATTGTTTAATATGTAAAAGAGTAGTCCAATTTCTTTATTGTTTAAATTGCAAATAACTTTTACATTAAAGTTGTTAACAAAATACTGATGTTGAAACTAAAATTTGATAATGAGTTACCAAAATTTCATTTATTTTTATGTCTTTTAAATTGGTATCTTGAAAATTGAAAAGTTCTTTCTGAGTTCTAATTAAATGTTTTTCATTGATAAAAAATATTTTCTACTGCAAATAATATATTGATTTCACTGAAATTACATAAAAATTATGGATTTTTAAAAATTTCTTGCAATTAATATTTGCTGGTTCCTGAGTAAGTGTTCTACAAAGTATTGGAACTTGCTGTGTGGCTGAAACACAAAATGTGTCAAGGGTCAAAGTCCTCCCAATGGTGTGGGAGTTTGGAGATGAAGGTGCCAGCTCATGTATCATCCTTGCCACTTGACTAAAGTTCAAATTACTAGGTCTGATGCCAATAGCTCTCATATTGCTTCTTAGTGCAACATTAATAAACACAATCACTCACTCACAAACCTTTTAAAAGGCTTGAATTACATATTTTGAAATAATATTTAGCAAATTCAACTTAAATATAATCTTTTTATAGTTATTTTTACAATTCTGTGTATCAATGGACTTTATATATATATATATATATAAATTATTTGTATGTATCCTTTAATTAAAAGTTATATTAATTTAGTGGCAAATGTTTTGCAGTGCAAATAGTTTATACACTAATTAATGCTTTTGGTATTTCAGGCATATAAATAAAACATCTGATGTATATCACATTCATCTAGTCCATGTTTGATGTAGCAAATGGAAATGACTGTAAAAATAAATTGAAAAAAAAAAAAAGTCATGTTTTTTGTAATGTGCTTTTTTGAAACTCTCTACTTAATATGTAGATGACAATTTATTACAATTGGCTAAATTCATAGACAATTGGTGCCACATCAAAATCACGTGATGTCTACAAATACAAACCCGCGTGGTTTGCGCCAACATCGGATTTCTCTATATGCTAGTTATTTACATCTTGTACTTTAACTTTATTTTAATTAATATATTTATTATTATCATGTTTCTTACATTATTCAGTTATTTACATTCGATAAGAAATAATCTGAGTATGTTTTCGTATATCTATATCTTATTCAATTGTGTTGTTAAAATGTCTCTCGGTAAGCTACAGCAAGCCTATTTCAACTTGCTTTTGATGTTTGTTTGTATACTTACAATATAAGCTTTAAATTATTTTCTGCTTTAAACTGATGCTCTTTTGAACTGTTAATGACCATTTCAGCCTTTTGTTTTGCTTAAGCTTATTTTGTATTTCAAATTATTTTAGATATAAATATACGTATCATTAGATCATCGGTTGTTTCTCAACATGTTAAAAATAAAGGCCCAATATTTATTCTAAAACTTCGGAAAAATAAGTGTGAATAGTATAAGTGTAATTAAGTTCTTCTGAATTATAGTATCTTTTAAGTGCAAACACTTTATATTTATCAAGCTGATTCTGTTTAAAAAATAAAGCGCAACATTGGATTAAACTATTTTCTCTTTTAATCAAGATACATAATCAAGCTGTAACAGTTATATAATGATTTATGATTTAAACAGGTGTCATTTTGTACTTTGAATTAAAGTTTTTAAAAATATGTTTTGCAAACAAAATTAATTCAATCATAAGTTGATTATAATGTTTTAAAAAAGGAATCAAGAGTATTTAAGAAAAACATGTGTGAATATGTAAATTCTATATACAATTTTAATTTCAAATGTATTGATTTGCTAGCATTAATTTTTTTTTTCTTTTTCTCAAAATAATATTTATTAATCAAATACAATTTTTAGGTATATATTTAAATGTAAAATGAAGTGCAGAAATTAAAATTCTGACTATTGAGAATAACAAGACACATATCGAATCTTATATTAGTGATAATCAATCTGATTTTTAAAAATATGTACAAAATGTTAATTTTTAGAATTGTATTTTCATTAAAAGGATACAGTAGGGGGAGGGGAACAGAATTTTGAGAAATAGAAAAATCTATATTCTATAGATCTTGAATATTGTTTAACAATTTGTTATGTTGCCATGACCCGCAAAAGTGATTCTTGTTTCTTCGAGTCAACACCAGAACCTTGGTTTTACTTTGCAATTCATCTCATCACACGCATACTTTTTATAAACATGAATTAACTTAAGAAGTACATGAATAAAGTGGTTAAATTCTGTAAATAAACATACAGATATCAATTCTTCTTTAAAACATCAGAATTATCTTACGAAGTCTATTGAAAAATAAATATTTAGCTTAGGACTTTTATGAATGAATTGCAAATAAAAATGTTTAACATATCAAATAAAAGGACTAGATAATGTGCTCAGCATTATTCTATGGTAAACATTTATACACATTTTTTACAATTTAATGAATTATATGTGTGTTTGTGTCATGCATCGAATACAAAATAAATTGTTTTATTTATTCTGTGTAAATGAATGTTGGAATTCATGCATAGAACAAAATCTGAATATACTACACCAAACATTTATTTAAATTTTTGCAACAATTTTTAGGCTACATTATTAAAAAAAAACCCAAAATATGAAAAGATCTGAGTTAAAATCTTAATTATAAGAAAATCAAATTTTGAATTGATAAAAAACAAGTTGTGGTTTCTCCCTCCCCCCCTAAGTCATATGAGTTTAAAACAGATAACTTAAAAAATGTGATAAAACACCAGACAATCACTTATATGATAAACAGTATTTGGGACATAATAGGAAGGATGCCTGATGAAATTTGTGTTTAAATTAAAACCATGTTCTTTAAAAAATATATATGCTGAAATATCTTACTCCTGTCATAAAGCATCTGAAATTTACTTCAATTCATTAAAGAATAATCTGGAGTAAAATCTATTTTTGTCAACATTTTATTCTGTGTGTATAATTCTTATTTAATGACTGCCACACAGTATTATTGGAACGAAAAACTGATGTGCAACAATTGTTCGAAAATGGTAAAACCTTAATATCTTAAAATAAAATATATAATTCTCCTTCAATTAAAAAAGACAATTTAAGTTATGTTACACATTTATGAAGTGAAAAAAAAAACCAGAATTATTGTCGAGCATCATTGTTGTAATAGTCGTCTATAAAAATGCGTTGCAAAGTGGCTCAAAACTCTTAAAATTTCACAACACTGTTTTTTTAAATACTATAATGTTATTCTATAAAATATCCTCTACATCATATACAAATATTTATATGTATGATATTAATTTTCAACACTGATCTATATGAATGAAAGTCTAGAAGTTACTGAAGATATATTTACAATGTAATATTATGGATAGTCTGTTTTATGTATTATAAATTTCTATGTATAATAAATTTGCAACATACTAATAATTACTCAAGAAAATTATTTTCTTAACTGACCAATAACAATTCTTAAGATATAATAGAACCTCTCTGAAGATATTACGATATAACCTTTCAAATATACAATGTTTTAAAAATATTTAAGTATTTTTGAATTAATTATCTATTCCAATTTGAAAATTATCAATGTATAAACCAACAAATATTACCAGACAATTTCAACAAATGTTCAATATAAATATATATTAAACATCTGAAATAATCTTATTAAATAAAATTATTAGCAGAAGTAAAGAAAGATTTTTTTTTTTTTTTTTTTAAATATTAGCAAATCATAGTTAAATTAGGATGCTTTCAATAATGAAAAAAATGTTTGCGTGTAAACAAAACAAATTTGAAGCCATTATTTTAGCTTGTTGATACAAGAATGATTCAATACCTTTCTGCTACAGCAATATGAATTGATATTTAAACAATTATTTTGAAATAAGACATATAAAAGTGGTGTAATACTTTCTCATTAAATTAAAAAATAATATATATATAGCAAAACATAAGTTACATTAGTTATATTTGCAGTTACAAAATTATTAAAAACAGCACTAACACATATGACAACCTGAGGCAGTCAAGAAGTCTGATAATTATTCTGATCAATTAACCCTTTAACAAAGCAGAAATAATCTAAATACTGTGTTTGTACTTGACGTCCCAAAAGGCCAGTAGTCTTCAAAGGGGGAATTATTTTACATGAACAACAATACTTTTGGTAGGTACTCCGCTTTATTTACGTATGAAAAATGCAAGTAAAAGATGTTTTCCTTTTAAGTGATTACTTTAATACAGTTAGGATGTATTGAATTTAATTCCACAAATATAATGTATGAGAGATACAGTAAAAGATATTCAGAGCCAAGTATAAACACTTTATTTCTTTTCAATTCGACATTATGTACATAGTATGTTAAACATCAGCTAGAAAAATTACAGTTAAAATGCTTCCATAATATATGTTGTAATAAGAAAGAAACCTATTTTTCAAAATATTTCTTAAAAAATTCCTGTAAAGTAAAAAAATATGTACTTGAAATCATTATTTGGAACAGTTCTATATTGAAAATTAGTTTTATAATACCGATCATATATGTCTATCAATAAAAGTTCAGAATTAGATAATAAAGTTATTCTGAGAACATACTAAAAAATTTGAGTTATATACCTTGTATTATACTCCAGTTTTCCAGATATTTTAATTAGTCACAAAGGTTATAGTGTGATAGATATTGACTTTACTATTTTGTTTACATAGCAAGCATCAAGTTTTTTATTTTAAATAACTCTCTTCAGTATATCGTTTAAAAAACAAATACATCATAAAATCAAATTCCACACTATGAGTGACGTTCCTTATATCGCAAATTGAATTAAATGTTAAAAATAAATATTAAGATATAAAAAATTCTATAAACATTCATCAAACGGTTTTATTAAATGAAGTTTTAAAGAACAGTAAAAAAAAATTTTTTTTTTTTAATATTAGAATATCACAGTTAAATTAGGACATTTCCGTAACTGTAACGAAATGTCTGTGTGTGAACCAAACAAATCTGAATAATCATTTCTGCTTGTTGATAGAAGAATGATTCAATACCTTTATGCTGCAGTAAACCGAAATAATTTCAACATTTCTTTTTAAATAAGACATATGATAATTTCTCATTCAGTTAAAAAGTAGCATATATAATAAAATGCAAGTTACTTCAGCTAATGACACATTTCTTAATCGCAGTGTAAATTAACGAATACAGGACTTGTTTACATCGGTGGATATCACGTGATAAGTTTTTCACGTGTTCATGACATCACATGAATTTAGTCCATTGAAAACAGATTCCTTATTTTTCCATTCTTAAAGCTTATTTAATATGGAGATGATTTCCATATATTCCTTTTATTTAAAAATGTACATTGAGTATTTTTTTCTTTTTTGAACATTGCTTCAATAATTTAGATAAGAACTAATAAAAAAATTAATTTACTTTTATAATTCTTTTGATTAGAAATTGTAATTGAGTGCTATACTGGATTAAAATATTTCACTCCCACTACTAATGTAATGAATTATAATTGTAACATTTCAAGACATTGCTTAATATTTTGGTGGTCGATTTTCCTTGTTTTCAATATTTTAAAACTAATCTGTTATCAGTTTGGCGTAGCATTTACACAAATGTTGAATACAAAAAACTTTTATGATATTCAAAAATTAGATGGCTCGCTCTAAAACGTGTTTTACAGTCATTTCAGCTTCTCCATTCATATTTTTTAAGTTTAGACAAATGTTCAAAAATTCTGGAATCTTTTTTTCATTATGAATTATTGGAGATATTAATGTATTTAGTACATAATCAGAGGCATCTATTTTCCATCAAAAGATCGAAGGTTAACATACTTCAGGTACAGAAGTTAGTCTTATTTTGAACGATTTTGACCTTTAATATAAATTACGATATGAAGAAAATTATTCCTTTAATAATAATAATAAAAAAAAACGTCAAACTTAGAGGAATGAAACATGAGCGTAATGGAAAAGTGTACCAAAGAAGGGCAAAAATTTTACCAAACATCTTTCCAATATGTCAAAGAATGGTCTGAAACAAATATTACAGGAAATAACGGTTTTCAAAGGAGTTTTGATACTTGATCGCAAATAAATTTGGCAGATATTAAAAATTGTGTTGAGTTTTTATCGAAATAAATGCCTGATATTAAAATCGATGACAATTGTCTGTTTGAAGAAATTAGATGACTGGATGTATATTTAAATTCTGATAAATTAGAACAATGGGAAAATCAATATATTGGAATTGATAAAAGATGGGTGGATATATTTAATCATTTAAAAAATAAACATGTTCCATATGAAAATTTAGTTACTCTTGTTGAATTTACATTGTGCTGTCCTGGAACTAATGCAGCAATTGAAAGAGTTTTTTAAATAGGTAATTATTTTTGGACAAGTGAGAAAATAAGATTGAATGTTGATACTCTAGCTGCAGCATTTACTATAAAATTCAATATGAAGGATATTTCTTGCTCCAAAATTTCTAATATAGTGTTAGAAAATGATATATTGACAAAAATATTCATTTAATAGAAAAATTCTCATTTAATTAAAAGGGATATGAGCATAATTAGTGTATTTTTGTTTGAATTAATGAAATGTTTCATTTATTTATGTTGTGCTTTTTCTTTAAATTTGTTCATCCTCATTTTCATTGTAAAAAAAATTGGTCACCTTATTAATATGTATTTCCAATATCTATACTACGTATGAGGTGCTACTTATAAAAGTAAACATTTGTTTTAATCACAATCAAAATGTGCTGTTATGTTTTAAGCATAGTCATTAGCTGAATATATTATGTACAAAATATGACCCAAAAGTATTGAGACAATTGCTGTAAAAATCATACAAACAACATGAAAAAAAAAAATTATCAAAATGTGTATTTTTTAATTTCAATTTTCTTTAGTCTCTTTATGTCCATCAAAGTAATTCTTATTGTATTTTTAAAATATATTGTCTTTGTAAAATGAGAATGACAATATTGAATTCTATATTTATACCTTTAGGGATAATTGTGGATAAGATTTAATTAATTGTGAAAACTTTTACATGTATTGATGTCAGTTGCAATAATGTTAATCAGATTGTTTGCTTTTGAAGTGGAAAAAAACCTATGAAACTGGATTCAAGAAATTAATTATTCAATGTCAATTTAGTAATTTGAACTTTTTAATATGCATTTTTCAATTCCTCATATGTTAAATTTTTTTTGTTCTTTTTATTTTATGTTTGAAAACTGTTTGTTCAGAATGGTATGTTATACCGAAAATACTAAAAAGTGCTAACACGACTTTTTTCATTCATAAGAAATTATCAAGAAGTTCAACCTACATTTTCATAATTACATCAAGGTTTTTCACAATTTCTTCTTTTGGTGTCTTAATATTTCATAAATGATTAATTCTAATAATAAATCCTGAAATGGAAATTGATTTTTTTTTTCACTTTGATTACTGTGTCTAATATTTGGGTGTAAAACAGTGTTGTACCCAATTTTTTTTTTCGGGTGGGCGGGTGTGCATATTGTAATTGCTATAAAAGAAGCAATTTCTTTAGTTTTGAATCACCAAGATCTAAAGAATACACTATATCAACATTATTTCTCTTATTTAAAATTGTTAAAGGTTTAATATAATTTTTATCAAGTTACAAAAATGCAAGAAAAACAATAAAGATACCATGGGAACAAAAATTCCTATAAACCAGAATCAGTGGAATCATCATGATTGAAAAACTGATAAAAATTATTTAATGCTTGAAAACTGTTATAATTTAAAGAAATAGTTAAAGAGATATGAGCATAATGAAATGAAAAATTCTATACATATTAGATTTTACACAGTTGTTTTTGCTTAATGTTTAGAATATTTTTTTTGCTTACACATACGAATGTTATTCACAAAGC
>BMAW01000086.1:862934-936188 GCA_019974015.1 Nephila pilipes | reverse complement strand
GCGAGAATGGTTTTTTAAATAAATTCAAAGTAAATTTATGGATTTAGAAATAAAGACATTACCTGTAAAATTAATAATGGAAAATGAAGATAACACTTATCTGAAGAATATTTATGTAAATATCTACATCTTACAAATTGATTCTCTATAAACCTAAAAGTACAAATTTCCATTGAAACAGCAAATGCCATTGTCAAGCCATGTACCTGGGGTTGATGCACATTAAATCTGATGAAGCCCAAAGTCCTCCTGTTGGAGTGGAGTGGTAGTTAGCAGAAGGGGTGCCAACTTAGATATCATTCTCTTCACATGACGAGGTTCAAAATTACGAGGTCCATTACCAGTAGCCCTTTTGTTGCTTTGAGTGTGACGTTAATAAAACCAAATCAAAAGCCTAGTTGAAAATTCTAAGATGTTTACCTTCTTGTCATTCTTAATCATGATTCATAATAAATGTTTATTCGTTTACTTAGAAAATAAAATACTGTGTACAATTTAGAAGGATAACTTAAAATTCAATTATTTTACATTGTCTTCACAAAAATAAAACAAAGAATTCAAAATAATTATATCTTTATTTTTCGTACAATTACAGAACCTCTTATAGTTTAATCCCTACAATCACACTTTACATTAATATCATACAATTTTGAAAGCATTTGGCAAGAATATAATTTTTAAAAAATAAACAATATTTGTTGTAACTATCCACAATCAACATTTTATACTCGTGAACTATACTATCCTAATCTAAAAATCCTAACAAACTGTCATAGAAGAGAAGCAAAAATTGCACACATCAAACGTCGAGATTTCATGTCAATTTTAAAAATATATTTTGATGTCACCTTTATAAGAAAATAAAATAAGATTTTTTAATTGAAAAGTAGATTCAAGTATTTAATAATTCTTAGTATATCATTTAAAACAATGGATAAATATCAACAGTATTATACAGAATATTTCCAAATTTTAATATATAAAATGTTTTGAGATCAAATAAAGTTATTTTTACAACTTCAACATCACTAGTTTTCACTTTTTTTTTTGTTGATAAGTTCTTCTCAGAAAAACGTAATTTAAATAAATCACAAATTTAAGAAGTGTATTGAAAACATAAGGAGTACATTTTTCAAAATATCTATTTAGGGAAATTTTATTCAATTTGCTCATTTCTTTCATGATTAAGTGTTACGATAATGTTTCAAAATATACAATACCAGTTTACATATTAAATTGAATTACATTTTACTCTAATAGACATAAAATAGTTTTTTAAGCTATAAAATTATATGCAATTCAATTTTATATATTCTTTTACAATTTAATAACATAATTTTAACTTTTCCAACAAGAAAATATTTATAAATTCTTTTAAAATCAGCAAAGCAGAGCAGCATTCGATGACATGAAAGAAAATTTATGTTACATTTCCAAAAGTAGAGAGAAATTGATACTTTTTGGTAGGTGAGATGTTGTACATATCAATATTGGCATGTTATTTTATTAGATATTGAAATGGTAACCTAATAGATTTTATAGCTTCATGGGAAGAAATGACTATGCCATTTGTTTTTTATACTTATAATATTTGGTATGGAACTCTGATTGCTGTCACATTAATTAAAAAGTATCAAAAAAACCATTAACATGACTTTTTAAAATAATATTTCAAGTAGATAAATGCCACAAAAGAAAGTTATATATTCGATTCAACAATAAAAATTCTAGAGAAAATGCATGGGTTGAATATATATATTAATACTACAAAAATGACAAATGAAATATTTCTTTAAAATTTTTAAAGGCTTAGTTAAAATTATAACATTCATTTTTCTCTTAGTCAATACATAATTTAAAATAATAGGAGTAAATGAAAAAATTCCTCAGGAATTAAATTGTTCTTCAGTTTTCATCAGTACACATTTTAAAATAAAACCTTATAAAAAATAGGCACTTAAATGATAACTTGATACTTCTATACTTCCAGCAAATGGTAATATATTCAATACTTTTCAAAACTATATTTTACTTTCAAGAGGAAAAATAAAGCAAAAACAAGTATTTCCAAATAAAACATGACATTTGTGCATTATAACAGCCCTGGCTAAAGTCACATGAAGATGCCAATTTAATAACTATAATTAATATTTGTATAATCATAAAATTTTTTTGTTTGGGTTTTTATTAGGCCAAGAACTCTTAACATTTGTAGATTTCAATTTACCTGCATTCTTTTAAATATTTCAGTTAGTTTCCATTCAAATTATTCTTTTATAATGATGATGTGCCTCCATGCTTGTTTTTTGTTTATTTTTAAATGTCTTTAATTCGTGCAACAACAATGAATTTAAGTTCTCATTAATTTCTGAAGCATCTTAGAATGTACTTATACTTTTCCCTCTTTCTAATGCTTTTACTAACCAGCTGCAAATATTTCTCAAAAATATATAATATGCAGGACATTTGCAATCAATCAAATTGACATCACTGAGCTGCTATAATGCTAAAGCATTTATTTTAAATACCATCATAATTTTTAAAAACCAAATTAGTATTCTAAAACTAACTAGAATTCAAAATAAATATTACTCGCATAATACATTTTTGAAAGTGTCATGTCTGTAAATAAAATGCCAATTGTTTATTTTATGTTATAAGAAGTGATATCTATGTATATATTCACGAAGAATAAATATTTTTTAAATATTGCATGCCAAAACTGTGTCAAATAGCGTTCCATTTACAGTTAAAAGCACTTACAGCTGTTAATTCATCAGTTTACTAAATTTTAACAAAAATAAATGAAAATTGGATTACAATTCAGCACAACTAAAAATATAGAAATTACCTAACTTGTGATAATTCTAAATTTATGAAGATTGATTACGATAAATAAAATATCAAACCATTGAAATTTAACTTACACCATTTAGCAATCAAAATCCTTCAGGCAAAATAAAATCTCATTAGGTGTAATTTTTTATGGAAATAGAAACCTGAACGTGAATTAAAAAAAAATACTATAAATTTAATAAATGTACCAACATAGCAAATAATAAAGCTCTTCTTTAATCTTCATAATTCTTTTAAGAGTATGATATAAAATTATTGCACAACTGTTTGCAAACTCTATACACAGTCTTATCTTCAATATATGCTTCTGCTGAATATTGATATGAATCTCTTGAGGTAATGCTACAATAGCATTAGATTATACTTTAAAAAATATACTGAAACATTCAAAATAATTCACTTTTAATTCTTTAAAATTATCAATGAAATCTAATTTTTAAAATATTTACTGTATTTCTTACAATCCACAAGAAAACATATTCATAACGTTTCAAAAAATAATACATGGCTATAGCCATTTATTGAATACTGCAGTGATTTGTGCAATATCAGTGAAAACAATTCTACACAATCTGGTTTCTAGATGCACACTGGTATGAATATACCTTAATAACAATTTAGACTTTTGTATTACGTTAAATAATATAAAAGACTGTATTCTTGTATTTTAAAGAATGATTGAGTATTGAAGTAATGATTTTTTTAATTTGATGTAAAATGTAACTGTGCCAATGGCAACAAATATAACCATGTGAGCAGTACCTTACCTAACTGAAAGCTTCACATATAATTTTCCCACAAAATTTGTACTGTTTTGATTAACCATAAATGAAAATTAAATTACATTCCTCATAATAAAAAAATCATTTATAAATTACATTTATCACCTAGGAGTTTGAAACATTCCATGCATCAACCATATATAAAAATCACAATTATTTAATAATGTCCTTCTTCAAGATAACCTTTAATTCTGGGAGGTAGAGGCAGTTTTTGAATGTGATCATATCGAGTATACTGACGGATAACAAAACGGCACAAATATTGCAACGATCGGACTTGGGTGAACCTTGAAATCGGTTTCGTCAAACGAACAGGAAATGAAGGCGCTCCAGGTGATCTACTTCTAGAATAACAGAAGACACCAGATTGGGAGTAACACATAGATTGTTGTATGAGTTCAACAATAGATGCATGACCTTCCGGTTCAGGCTGAGAATAAAAACTGAACAATCCACTACTATGTTCAATCCTGGTGTGTAAGGTCTTACCATAAGAACGGAAACTGAGACTCAAAATGTATCTGTCATCTGAGCTGTCCCTAACCAGGAAGGCACCATCAGGTTGATCTTCAAGTTTTGATTCAGCCTCACTACGATTAATAGGACCCCAATACCAACCATATTTTGACAATTTATACAACTCCTGAGTCAAATTGCCCACTCGTGGTAGACCAGTTTCAGGTAGCAATACTTGCATACTGGAATCCTCTAACTGTGTTAGATTAGGTTCCATTTTGAGAGGAAGACTAGAGGCAACTGAACTTACATCACAGGCAATATTGGACAAACTTGTAGAAGCATGCGGTGTTAGGTTTGAGCAGGATGCCGCAGTGCTTCGCAGTCCATCACAGCAGTTTGATTTATGGTTACCAAAACACGAACACACATCATTTTCGCCAACACTTGGTATGAGTTCTGCCACATCATCATTTTTCTTGTTGAGTTGCTGATGATTTTGGCAGCGCAAAATAGAAGATGTCATCGGCCACACACTACATTTGTCACCTTGCTTGGGCTTTCTGGTCCTATAATGTTTCGTACAACACGCGTGCAACTCGCAATTCTCACTGTGACACTGACATACATTTGATAAGGAATCGGATCTCGTACGGGCATCGCAACGTTTATTGCGCTTTGATTTTTTTAATTTCCTCTTTATTGTATTTAAAATAGTACTTTTATTACTACAATCATTACAAGTGTTTTCAACTAAGAGAGCATCACTCGGCAAACCTTCCGCCGATGCTCTATCGCTCAAAACTTCAGTTCCGTCTGCAACAGCGACGCCATTTGTATTGACGCCCTCAAATCGTAAACATTGCTGAACTTTGCGACTCACCTCAAGAGGACTGAATCTCGATAATCCGACTCTTTTCATCATTCCAGAATTTTAATATTGCAGCATTCCGAAGAACACTGGACACACAGAATCGAAGAATAGCAAAAAATTACATGGAACATGAGCTAATTTTAATCAGTCACTGTATTTCCACACTCAACAACAAAACAAACAATTCTACTTCCATTGCCAATTATAGATTTATTAAGTAATTGGATCAAGTAATCATTTTTCATGTCTTCAAAATTAATATAAAATTTAATGGACTGTGCACATTCCTGACAATAAATACAGTTAGAACATAAATTCAAAATATAAGCTATAAATGTGTTCGAAATTTTTTTCTTGAATTTTCAAAATCAATTAATTATTTTAATAAAATTTTCTTGAATTCTTTAAATGTTCTTTAAAAATAAGTACTATGAAATGATTGTACACAAATTATACTAATTATTTTGCATTTAAATATATGCATGTGGTCTTTCATATGAGAAAAATCTGGTTCTTTTTCATAATTCTTTTAAGGAAAAAGCCTTTAACTATCATAAAGAAAAATTCAACTAATTTTAAAAAATATTAAGCTTGATATTGAATCAAATTTAAATTTAATGATTGATTGCGGAGGTGGCAGTTTATTACAGACCTTGAACCGAAAATTAAAGCGTCGAACCGCGAAGAATCTGGCATAGTTGCTTGACGACCATGATTGTTCGGCCATTTTGCCGATTCTGTCTACTTTCATAAGATTATTGCATTCCTTCACCCTCTTTAATGTTATGTAAATGTAAATAAAGAAACAGATTTTAATACTAAAATGTAAGTACTTTCCTAATGTGATCCTATAATTAGTTTATTTGTGTGAATGAATGAATTTGCCATGATATAAATACATCATAAAGAAAGCATTGTTGAAGTGTCATATAATGTTGAAACCGGCAGAACAATTATTTTTTTACTTACATTGTTCAGTTACGAGGTTGCATTTATTCTGAAGATACCTTTAGATTGCTTTTTATTAATTTTTAATTCACTATTATTATATTAGAAAATGCGTGGTGTGGGTGCTGGAGGGTGTGGGTCATTTTTATCGCTTAATATTCATGAGCATGAACTGGTTTTTGTGAGCCTTATAATACCAAAAATATGATTTATTCCTAAAAAAACACAATATGTATGTTTACGCGTAGTAGCTTATGTGATTTTTGTTATACTTAATTGAATACTTGGTTTGTAAAGTTTAAAAACAAGTGATGCTAGAGTAGTATCAAGGAAAATTGTCCACACATTCACTTATTTTGAACATTTCACTGTAGTGTGAGAAAATAAAGTTTTTGTTTTATTAAAGCCCTGTCTTTGTATAACTTATGATAAATCTTATATTAGTGAAAAAGTATAAATAGGTATTATTGTTAACATGATATGTGATTTGAAATGGTAGATGATTTTATTTAATGTATAAGTTGCACTTTACAGATATTTCATCTCTTATCAATAGAATGTGTATTTGATAATTGGCAATAAACAATGATACATGAATGACCCAAAATATTATATAAGTGAAATTATAACTGGTTTGTGTGTAAAATATTTAAAGCAATTGTTCTCTTACAGGTATAAATAATTCAAAAATATAGAAATGAAACTTTGAATTGTATGGAAAGTTATTTAAAGTGTTCTGAAGCTATAATTTTTTAAGAAATTCTTTTGAATTACATTACTCATCATAAACTAACCGAAAAAGGATCCACCCGAAAGATTTTGTGTTAAAATGTTATATTTGACTGAAATATAGATGAAGTTAGAATTGATTTATATTAATCAGATTACATCCGTAAGTGTAGTGCAATATTTAACTATTTCAGAAATTGAGATTGTAATCATTTTCATGAAACAGAACAAAATAAAGGAGTACTTATGTCTCCTGATGGTGATTTTTTTGGGTGTACAACCTATGGAGAACTACTTCATCAAGTGACTTTTTAAACTTTTGTAAGGTTCCTTAAAAGGTACATTAATTACTATCCAAAATCTCCATTTGAGGGAATATAATATGCTCAAGTAATTAATGAATGTAAGGGCATTTTAACAGTGCTCTGGAATCTGAGAAAGATGTTATTTTCTTGTTTATTTGAATAATAATCAAGCATTAATTGTAATTTGAATTATGATAAATATATTTTTTTAACCTAAATTTTTTTTTATTGATGTGCTTGTAATGATTTAATTTTGAGATTGTTGTTGTTGCAACCTATTTTGACTTAGAAAAATTACTATTTTTTCCTTGATTATTTAGCAATACTTTTTTGCATGAATTTTAATACTTTCCAAACATGTATTGATGTGAATATAATTATTGTAATTATTTGGCTTTTATATGTGGAATCTAAACTTAGACTGATTAAATAATAATTAAAAAAAAAGATGAATTAATTTATTCTTATTGATACTTATTTAAAGTAAAACTCTGGTTCTTACAAACGTCGAGGACAAGAAATTATTTGTTTTTCTGTTATGTTTAATGTAAATGGGTTACTATTAAATTTTTTTTAAATTTGTCTTAATTTTGCGCTGTATAATCGCATAATAAAATAGTCAATATGACCATATTGAAAATTATTAATTGTATTCAAATACATTTCTGAAAGCTAGTAGAGAACCATTTAATTGAGAAATTTATTAGTAGATTTTGTTGAAAAATATTTCAGAATTTTTTCCTTGTCAGTAAATTTTTGTACATGTGTATAATTCATAATCTGTATGTTTTCAGAATTTTATACAATTAAGCTTTGGTGGTTTCGAAACTTTGGAATTCTTTTGTTTATTTTACCTTCCGTGTAATGCCACTGCCTAGTCGAGCCAGGGTGTATGCTGATGTGAATTCACATAGACCAAGAGAATATTGGGATTATGAATCTCACGTAGTTGAATGGGGGTGAGTGTACCTGAAACACAATAAATTTAGATCTATATTTTGTTTGACATTTTATTTTTCTTGTAAATGATGTGTGTATGTATCGATATTAATATTGTTTACTAAATTTAAAATGATAATCTAATCCTTTCTTTATAACTTTGTCCATTATACTAATTTCCCATTTTTGGATTATTTAATAGTTTTGATTGCATTTTGGTACCTTATTACAATGCTACAAAACATACAGATTTTGTGTATAGTATAGATTTGTTTTTGAAATTTTTTTTAAATTTTAAACTTACTAGGTAAATAGAATTTCAACTTTTTAGTTAAAATTGAATGTATAATTGATCATTTAGATGGTAAAGATTAATCTAATAAAAGACGCTACTCAGTGTTGATTTTATTTCTATATTTCAGTAAAGAGGCAGTTTAGCCTAACCACTTGGCATGATTTCAGAAATTGTCAAAATTGAAGATTTTCTTCAGTTCAATGTTAAGTTCCTGAAGTGGTGAAGGGGGAAATATGAACATTTTTTACTTTCCTATTTTTCTGGGTGATCCTGAGTGGAAAACTAATACCTAATGAAATCCTGAATGAAGTGTCTGGAAGCATTAATGCTTTCAACATTAATTCTTCTTTCAACTGTCATTCAACCACAACTGCATCTTCATTTCAAACTCATTAATGTGCACCATCCAAACAAAAATCTCAGGACTCGATGAACATAGCACTTAAAAAATCAAATCTCTATTTCTTTTGACAAAAATAACAAAATGTCCTCTCATTCTGCAACAACATTTATATCCATCTATCATTCCTTTCCTTTAAAATTATCGCTTGGTCTCCCATTATCATGCACTACCAAATAAAATTAGTTACTTAAAGAGCTTGACTCAGATAAACATATCTCTCTATTTTGACAATACAATGATCCTCAACTGATTTTTCATGTAACTTTTAACAAAACATACAAAGTACTATCTTGTTACTTGAACAAAATCGCATATTATCTGATAAATCAGGAAAAACAACAAACCTCTCCTTTCGCTCTAACAGTAACTTTGTTGATTTTATCCTTTCGTTCAGTGATGCCATTCATATCCATCTTTGAAACCATTAATTCTTTTTTAAAATCGCACTCTCTTGCGTTTCGTAAATTCAATTACAGTAAGCTCTCCTCTCGCATTAAATTCATTAGAATCTGTTGGACATTCTCTCTCCTCTTTCATATTCTTACTAGCAGCCATCACTAAAACTTAGATGCAGGAGAAAATACACAGAAATGTTCCTGGGGGAAATAAGCATCAATCCAGGCACTAAGTAAAAGTAGATCCAGTAGTCCTCTCAAACAATGGTTAACGTTTTCGAACGAGGACGCAAAAAATTCCATCTTCTAGTTGGGTAAACCCAAAACTTAACCAAGGAACTTGCAAAAAAAGGACAAATTATCTCAAAAAGCAAAAAAATTCCTCACAAAGGGTGATTGGGTTAAACTCCATTCCTATCCTATATTTCTTATTGTATTTTTTTAACAATATTTTCTCTTCCCAGCAGAATAATCTGTTTCAGGGCTTACCTTCTTTCCATAAATCTTGACCCCCAGAAACCCTATTGATCTTTTTCTTTCATAAAGAGTATACTGTCTTCAGTAAACACGGTTGATGCTCACTTGAGATACCCCATTGGTTCTTCTCTATTTTCAACCCATTTTATCAAAAACTTTATCTTTTCCCCCTTTTCTAATATTTACATCACAAATACACATTGATTGGTACAGTAGAGCCACATTTATGCAGTACAATCATAAGCCTCTTCTTTCTCTCTTTCACTTTGTTAATGTGATCAAATATCCCAATTTGTTTCAAAAGGAGCTTTGGTGTGTTCATTTTAATCATTATTTGGCTTATCAAAAGTTTAACACTGACTCCCCCTCCCCATTTTTAAAAGGAATGGGGTAAATGAGTTACATGATTCAGTATTTATCAAGAAAGCTTGTATATCTTTAAAAAAAGATAAATTTTCTGAAAATTTTGTGTTATTGTTTTTTGCATCAATGTTTGTTGACCCAATTGCTGCTAATTTTGTTACTTCACTGTTGCATAAGATTTACAATAACCAGGGCAAATAGTCCTTAAGTAAGCTTTCTTATCAACAACTCTTCTTTTCAAGATTAACAAAATTTTAGACTTTTTAATGCAGAATTTTTTGTATAATTTTACCAAACTTTTTGCTGTTGATTTCTGACTTTGAAGAAAGAAAAAAAATTAGATTGCGATACATTTTGCTTTACACAAATTCAAATTTAATTAATATTACTGTATATTCTCTGCAAGTCTTTTCAGTGCTATACAAAATATACACATGCAAGATAGTATAATTAAGTGAAAGAAAATACAAATGGTTTTCCTCCCAAAAAATTTTAATTATAAAAATGTTTTCATTAATGAAAAATATAACTTTTAAGGATTATTTTCAGTCAAATCTTTGAAGTTTGGCACAAAATTTCATCAAGATATTTTACAGTGATTTTGCAGGATGATTGTTCAACTGTGAACAATATTTTCATTTCGCAAACTTCATTGTTAATTAAACAGTAAATGTCATTTTTTATGCACTTATTCTGTAAAAAAAAAGTTCTAAAATAATAATAAAAAAAATTACACTTTTTTCCTATGGAGCCATAATAAACTTAAAAGACCTGCTTTTGCCCACTCGTGCTGTATTATATATTTATATTCTGTGTAATTTATTCTTTAATCAGTTTTGTAAAATTAGCTGCTCAAAGATTTAAATATTTATAATGATTGTCAAAAATAATGTTGGATTTATTTGTAGATATAACTATGAATTGGCATCTTGTACAATATTGTTTTTTCAATATTTCATGGTTATAAAAGCATGTATTTTTGGGAATAATGTATGCAGTTATTATGTTAAGTTAAATTTAGTTATATTTTGGGTTTACATGTGATGACCAATTGTTGCTTACTGTATTTGACTTGGCAAGTGAAATATTGAGATTGAAGCTTAGCTTGAAAGGTATAATATTGAGATTGATATTTGTTTTTGTGAAGGAAAATGTTTTTTATGTATTATTATATAGAACAAAATTGCAGATTTAGACTCATGTGAGAAGTAATTTATTCTCATCTCTTAAGTTTATTATTTTTAGATATGCTTAAAATTGATATCTAAATTTTTATAGAACTAATAGTATATTTAACTGTACTTTTTTTTTGCTAATGACTTAAATATCTAATCGATTAATGAATTGTGTATAATTTAGCTGATTATTTCTGAGTGTCTCATCTTTAAATACAATTTTTTGTTAATATTTCACAAAAAATTGTGCCAGGTTTAATTTACAGATTGAAGAATATCACATTAATATTTATATAATATTTTTACTGGCTATGATTCATTTTATGCATCAATGGCTGTGAAATGAAATTTAAATATTTCAGCTACAATGTAGTATTGATCAAATATTTTATATTAAGTGCTATGAGAATGTTTGTGCTAATAAGAGAATTGAAATATGTATTAAAAAGTATTCACAATTGGTTTTTAATATATGACTTGTGCTAACTTTTTTCGTATTTAGTCTATATATTTAATCCATATAATGTAAAATGTTTTCAGTTTGTATTTGCAAACTGAATTGCAAATGCAGAGGAGTAATTAAGAATTTTCTCCTAAAAAAACGTTAGCTTTAACTTTATTCATTTTTAAATAAAATATTTTATTCTATATTTTTGCCACCTTTATGTTCTTAAGAGCTATTTTCTTCTATACTCATAATATATATGTTTTTTTAAATTATTTCTTAAGTGACTATAAATATCATTCTGGCATCAAATGAACTTTCCCCCTCTTTTTAGAAATCAAGACGATTACCAGCTTGTAAGAAAACTAGGAAGAGGAAAATATAGTGAAGTATTTGAGGCCATCAATATTGGAAACAATGAGAAATGTGTTGTCAAAATATTAAAGGTATTAATAATTGTTCCCTTTTTAAATAAATTTAAATTTTATGGTGGATGCATATCTTAAAGAATGAAGAACATTTTGTTAATTTATTGTGTTCAAAACAAAAGCTAAAAATTTAGTAATTCAGAATAAGCAATAAATTTTGTTTCTAGTAAATAAAATTTTAAACTGAAATGAATGAAAACCAACCCTAGAAACACATGTAAAATCAAACATTCATTCTGAATACACCCAATGCATGTGCCTTGATAAATTATGGTTAAAGAATTTGCCAAATGTCTTGAAAATGTTGGAAATAATTTATTTATTTAGATTCAGGAAAGGAATGAGACATCCTATCTCTTAGTTGCTTTGAGAGTGCATAGGATCTTGGGAATATGGAGATTTTGATTTAGTTTGATTAGTTAGTTAGAAATAAATTATTTGGATACCGCCAGGAATCGCCTTGTCTTGTGTAAGGGAGTGCACACAGGTTCATGGTGACATTTCAGAGTATATTTGGTTCTTGACTGTGAAAGGCGGGTTATTCTTCTTTTTGATGTTATTTCTCCTGACCGCTAAAGCGGGTTAAAATATGAGTAGTTTGAAAGCCTGTGTATAATTTGTAAATAGTGTAATTATTTGTTTATATGTAATCGGCATGTAGAGATTGTAAATAAATATGTTTAAAAATAATTGCTCTTCCTATTGCTCAGTGGATTATTGCTCTTGAACTCATTAACAGCTGGACTTTTTTGTTTTGTTTAATATTTAGTTCTTCTGATTGCTAAAGAGGGATGATAATTGTATGCGCTGTTTGGAAGCCCACTATAGATATAAATATATTTAAATAGTTCTATGCACATAATTGACAGGTAGAAATTAAATATAATAGAAGTCACTGTCCCACTTTTATTGACTTTTATATTAATATTTACCTTTGTATAACAACTATATGAATTAGCCAAATATTCAGAAGCGAAAACAGGTAACACATGCTCGCTACTGATTAAGGCCCTGAGTATCAAGATGATCCTCCTAAAATAATCCTTGGCAGCCAAAGACCCGCCGTGTAGCCGGGGCTGATGCACGTTAAATCTGTTCGGGGCCCAAAGTCCTCCCGTTGGCGTGATGTAGATGTTAGGAGAGGGGGGTGCCAGCTCAGGTGTCGTCCTCGTCACTTGACCGTGGTTCAAAATTACGAGGTCTGTCGCCAATAGCCCTCGTGTTGCTTCTAGTGCGACGTTAATATAAAACTAAAAAACCTCCTAAAATAACCTCTCCCGTAAGATTAAATTAGGCTTTGTTTTTGCATCGAACAAATTTTTCTCTACATTTCGAGAATTGATCAAGGGAAAACTTGTCTTATTGCATTTCCCGATATCTTCATGATAGGGAATGTTGGATCTCATTTTGGTTGAATGACAAATATGAAATTACACCAATTACCCTTAGTACAAAATGACAAGCTCCTCCTTTTGCTTATTTTTGTACAATGAAAACAAATTATCGGTGTTGAAGCTGAGACCTGGGAAATGTAAGGAATGAAATTATTTCTTTTTTTATCATTAGTGAGTGCTTCTCTCAAGCCTGACTAGTAAAAACAGGGAATGTTTTCTAAATTCAAAATTTTTAAAACAGTGGAGGCAAGACAAACTCCAATACTGCAAGCTAAAAAGTTCAGTTCTTGATGTTGGGATCTTGCATAAGGGTGTAACTATTTTTAGCTTGTACAAGAGGCATTTATTTTTACCTCATTATTATGCACTGTTAGTCGGAACACAATCTCATTTTAAACATATTTACTGCCATCACAAAATGTCTGAAAATATTTTAACATCTAAATATTTTTTATCTTTGAAAGCACTTGCATCTTTCAGCCAAGATTTCAACTTCATATGAATGTCAGCAGATAAAAGTATATCCCAACCTATCTTCAAATTCCAGCTTGTTTTGAATGAATAGTTTTGTAATCAATGTTGGGAGTATAAAATCCCTAGGATTTAAAATATTTTAGGTATAAACACTAACTGGTTTCTTCGAGTGAATTTGACAGAATGCAAATAAATTTCTTTAATATTGCAAAGCAGAACATCTTTATCTTTGTCCCATTTAAGACCAATGTCCTGGGCTGTTTCCTCTCGTCTCTTTTCTTGATTGAACCCTCTGTCAGGCCTTTAAAATTAAGTTTGACAAAAAAATATATATATAGGCAGTCTATTTAGGCCTAAAGGAGTACACAGATAAATTTTTGTGAAGATTGCACATACCATTTTGATTCTCTGGGTGATCCCTGAGCGGGAACACTCTGCCATGAGCTCCCTCATAAGTACTGCTAAGCGTGCATTGCATTGAAGCACGAAAATTACTCAAAGCTTCCGCATATGAATGAAAAAACATATCATTGCTGTATAAGGTTTTTGATTAATAAATATTTACAGTTCTATATACACGAGTCCTATACGCAGATATATTTACAAATCGGTCTATTTTTTAGATTCATGATATTTTTGTAAGCATGTCGCACAATTTTGGAAGAAACGCAAGCAAACGTATGTTTTGCACATAAAAATAGTTTTTTACAGCTTTGCTAACTTGCTACCTTATGTACATCTGCGCGTACCTTTAATTGGCATGTGTTTAATATATTATTGCTGAATGTGATAAGGTAAAAACATCTTGTTCACTTATGAATACTAAATAATAAAAGTTGTAAATAATAAAAATTTACTTAAATTGTGTGATTCTTCATGCCACATACATTTTACTAAATCTAGGGTCACTAAGTCACATCACGCAGAGAAAAACAAATACCAAATGTTCTGTGTGCAAAGTGCTAGAGTCACTGTGTTCCCACTTAGAGAGCACTCCCATATTATTCACCAATGCTACGTGTACTTTTGGTATAAAAAAATAAAATTATAAGACTATATAGTCAATAAATTAACATAGAAATTGCTTATCAAGCAATAATTTATATACCTGAAGAAAAAAAAACACTAGACAAAATTCCTCGAAAATATAAGATTTTACATCAAATATTTTATTTGAAAATTATGGATTGGCTTGTATGGTGCTATCATCTCTTAATAAAGTAAATAGGTAAAAGGAAATGGGAAACCAATTTTTATCCATTTATTGATGAATTTAATGGTTCAAGAAACGAGTCAATTAAGGTGTTCCCTTGCTCAGACCACTAAGCCACAAAGGGTTAAGATTGTATGCTCCCACCCTCTTTGGTCAAAACATTCGAGTTTCAGGATATGTGTTGCTTCTTTATAAATGAAATTGTAAAGTATCTTTTCATCGGAAACAAGTTATGAAGTTATCAATGTAGAAAGTTTGTCTGTATGATCACTTAAAACAGCAACTAGAAAAAACACTGCATTTCAGTCCCATACAACTTTTATATCTAAATTCTGTGATAATTTTCGTGTCATGATCTTTACAGTACAAAAAGTATTTTCTTTTGAAACAAAAATTGTAAGAATGCTTTTTGTATATCTAAAATTACTCCAATCTTGTTTTCTTCACATAGGTATTCTTTCAAGGAAATTTGGACCCTTTTCGAGGCAGTAATTTAAAAATGAATTAAGCGCCTCGACATTTTGAACAATCCTACTTTTAACTGCAAACAGTTTTTCTCTTAATTGCTCATGCTCCACCTCATGATTTGCTATAATACATTCCAATTAATAATAAAATGTTTTATTTCTTGCACGATCACTAAAATCTACCACTGAGAGGCCCCACATTTTCTGTAGGGTATCTTGTATTTCAACATCTGGAGACTTGAACTCACTTTTGTTGCATCATCAGATTGAAGAGCATTGTTTCTAATTTTCTGTCCATTATATTTGTTTTTTATTGTGATCAGTACCTGTGGATATCAGATGTCTTGTCATTGAAGATTTGAAAATTAAATTCTGCAACTCTTCATTTCCCTCCAATCAAAGACAGCACAGGAGAGATCCTTTTTAATGTATGCTCGCTGAGCATTCATATGAAACATACATTTAACAAATTATGACTATCTCTCTCAGCCATTACAGTTTAAAGGAAAATTTTTCCCATTTGTAATATGGTAAGGCAGAGTTTTTTCCAATTTCTGAATATTTCCTCACAATTTGGATATCTTAGACACTTGAAAAACAAAGTTCACCTTTGTGTTTAAAATTCCCTGAAAAAAATGTGTAAAGATTATCATCATTATTTGTTGTCAACTATTCTGCGGTCATATTGGGCTTTTAATTTTTGGGAATAAATTCTTTTTTTGAGAAGGGAGGAATTTTGTGAGAGGCTTGTAGCTGGTTTCGTTTCCAAAAATGCTTTTAAAGGCTCTTAAATTTGTTTATTTCGGCTGAGATTTGGATTGCCTTCATTTGAACTTTCGGAATTAAAAGCTAACTGGGCTTTCCTTGAGGCATCATTTGTTTATGTCAGATTTGTACAAGGTCATCTAAATTACTAGTTAAAAGTGTTGCTTTGGGTTTTATGAAACTAATGTCAAATCTGGTAGAATTATTTTCAAATGGATAGATTTAGTAAACTTCTGTAACTTTCATATTTTATTCCTAAGGAAATTAATGACTTTATTTGTTTTTTGACAAGCAAAATATAGGTCACATAGGCTCTGTAGATTTTAAGAATTTTTCAAAGGTTGAATATTTAACAAATTGATCATATGAGTATGTATCAATACTTCTTTTCCTCCAATTGTTTTATCCAGTTGTTCTAATTGCCTGTGTAAAATTCTTTGATGTAACCATTTATTCCTTTTGTAACATCCACAATTATTCCACCCAACAAACTCTTCACACATATAACACTATTTATATCAGTATTGAGGCTATACTTTTCGTTCAGTCGCAGGTTCGATGCTTGGCCGCCAAGACCCGCAGTGTAGCCGGGGCTGATGCATGTTAAATCTGTTCAGGACCTCAAGTCCTCTCGTTGGTGTGTTGTGTGGATGTTAGGAAAGGGGGTGCCAGCTCGGGTGTCCTCGTCACTTGACCGTGGTTCAAAATTACGAGGTCCGTCGCCAATAGCCCTTGTGTTGCTTCTAGTACGACGTTAATAAAAACTAAACTGGCGCTAGAGCCAGATGTGGTCGTGCTGTGCCAAACAAGATAAAGCTTTGATCCAGATGTGAAAAAAATTGAAAAGACAAACGAGTGAGTAATTGAGGCTATACTCATTTATGTGAATAGAATTTTCATATTGGTTCGAGAATTTTAAATAATCTGTTGGATCATCATAAAATTTTGATATTGGGAATTTTGTTTTCTAAGCTTGTGCTTTAATTGTGTTCTCATTTGTTTCTGATTGAGAACCATTGTTGAAAGTAGTATTTAAGGATGATTGTGATCTAGTTTTAGGTTGTAATTGTATAGTCAAAAGCTAATTTCTGCTGCATTGATATTGTTTGCAATCTCCTGAATATCTAATTTATCACATTGTTTGGTCAAAATCTTGCAATCATTTTTGTTTTGCGCTTAATTGTTTATACATAACTTCCATTTCATTTGTATGTAATTCAGATTCATTTAAATATTTATCAGTTTTTGTAGTCTTGTAACTAGGTTCCTACAAGGTTCTCTAATTTATCTAACAATTCTAACATGATTTAAAACAGCAATACAATGCAACATTTCTGGCAAATTTCAATTAGCTATATTATTAAATCATTTACATCTCTCTTTTAAGAGGTTCAGTACTTCAAAATGATTCAATAATCTCAATTTTAATCCAAAGGTTCTTTTGTAGAGGCACTGTTATGTAATAAGTTGGACTTGTGTTAGATTGTTAAGCTTATTTCTAGTTGGATACTCGCAATAAGTATTATCAACTTAACCAAATTTTTTAAAGGAAAATACTCATTACATGGCCGTTCCAAGGGAATTGACCCCTTAAGTTCAAAATTTTTAACATCAATGGAATACTATTGCATATGCTGCAAGAAGTTTTTTTCCTTTGTACTCGCTCTACCATGTGTTGTCGCTTCAACAAAATAGAAATAATAATGGTAATAACTAATTGTGTGTTCACTAGAGGTATTATATATTGAAACTGGAGGTCTCTTTGGTAAATTGATGATAAAAAGATAAATAATTTTATCTTGTGAAAGATGTCATCCATCACCATGATAGTGATCTTTATACCAATTTATATATTTCTTTTCTTTCTTTTTCTTTTACCTGATGTTCATGATATGTACTTTGTTGTTTTTGAAATATATATGAGCTTTTTATTTAGATTAAATTCATTTTTCTGAAATCATTGTGAAAAAATATATGTTTATTGTCTGATAGAAAATAACTTTATTTTGTGTATTTTAGAGTTCTTATCCATTTGTTTTATATTTCATATATTTTGAAAGAAAAATTGTATTCTACTTTGCATATAGCACATTAATTTTCGTATATTTTAAAAATCTGTTGTAAGTAACTTATGTATTCATTTGTTAATTTATTGAAATATTTCTAAATTATAGCCTGTTAAGAAAAAAAAGATAAAACGAGAAATCAAAATATTGGAAAATTTAAGGGGAGGCCCGAATATAATTGCACTTCAAGCTGTTGTGAAAGACTTTGTGGTAAGTTAAAGTTTATGGTAAGTTAAAGTTTTTACATAAAAAATAATTATGTTTATGCTTCATGTTCTTGTCATTGTAACCCCCCCCCCCTCAAACTAATGCTAAAATCTTTTTATTATTAAAATTGCTATTTATTTTTGTAATTCTTACATTTGAAACTTCAAAGATGAATTGAAAATCTGCGACAATTAACATTTATAGCATTTTCTTAGATTTGTATCCCATAACTGGAAACTTTTTTTTTTTTTTTGAAATAATATCTAACAAAACAAAAATAGTTCCAATCCAAGGCAACTGTTTACATATACTAACAGCTAAAAGTTTAATCGTAATTTTGCAGGTATGTATAAATATTACTAAACCTGCAAAGAAGCTATATATGGAATAAGAATTCCATTTTAACAGAGACGATTGTTTTCAATTAAGTTTTAACTATTTAATGAATGGAGTAATCTGGTAAAAGTAATTTTTAGTATGTTCAATAATTTTTTGTGCAGTTTAGCCAAACCTTTAGTGAAATTATATTAAAATCAACTTTTCCAATTGTGAGTTTTTCTAACGTAAAAAGATTGTTTTTATTAAAAACAATGAAATGGGTGTGTACTGTCATTCATAATGGGTGATTTTTCCTGGAAAAAGTATTTTGGATTAAGTTATCTTTTTTGCCATTGATTGATTTTAGAAATTTAATACTTGGAACATCTCTAAATCAAATACTCTAAATTTTGTGCATGAAAGTTATTATGTTTACATGTTTGAGTCTATATTGTAAACTTTCATGATTGCATGTGTCTATATAAAGCCTTAATTTTTCTTAAATTGTTTAAAAAATTAAAATTTTTAATATTTGATTAAAGAATTGAATCTTCTTTTCAGAAGAGCTGCAACTATGACTATGTGATGAACTTGTTAATGAATTGTAGAAAAACTATTAATGTTCAAATTATTATACTATATTAGCATTTTCATCAAAGGAAAAAAAAAATTGAGAAATGTATAAATATAGAAAATGAGAAGCAAATTTCCTACAAATGTAAAATATTTGATTATCTTATACTGATATTTAAAACTAATGAATCCTGAATTATCAGTGTAAAAACAAACTAGATCTTAGAGCTAAGAGGAAAAGTGTGTGTGTTGATTGTTTCTTATTAAAATCTACAAGCATATAAAATTTAAATGCAACATGAACACTAATCTTAAACTGTTTTTCATAATATGATTATTTCTTGTAATTGTCTAGAATTCAGAAATGCGTCTTGCTTATATTTTATCTTAATTTCAGTCTAGGACACCAGCTTTAATATTTGAACATGTGAATAATACAGATTTCAAGGTAAATAAGATATACTTGTCCTTTTGTATTTTCTTTTTACTCATTATTTGATTTAATTATTTATGTTGATTAAATTCAATAATTGATATATTTTGAGACATTTGCTCTCTGATTTATTTTCTTATTACTGCTATTTTTCTTCCTTTTTTTGCAGCAATTGTATCAAACACTTACCGACTACGACATTAGGTTTTATTTATATGAGCTGTTAAAGGTATAGAGGTGTTTTTTTTTTTTTTTTTTATAAGTTGATAAAATGGCTATTACCTTTTTAATTTTTTAGTAATATCTCTTAATTTTTTGCAGGCTCTAGATTACAGTCATAGTATGGGCATCATGCACAGAGATGTAAAGCCACATAATGTAATGATTGATCATGAGAATAGAAAGGTTAGATTTTTTTTAAATATTCATTAACTGTGTATGTGATCGCATGTTTAAATGTTTCATATTTAATTTTCTTCTGAAACTTAATTTTGTCTTCCTTTTAATCTTGTAGATAGATTTCAAAGTGGTTTTTTTTTTCCCCCTTGCATATAAAGAAATTCTAATTCTCAGAAATTATCATGATAGAAATTTTTTTAATCTTTTATCCTTTTATATTGGGCAAATATTTGTTATTTGAAAGAATAAGGTTTTATCAACAAAATGGTATTTTAAGTGTACAAAAAAAAAATTGCATATGTTCAACAAATATTAGTATATTAGCAATTCTTTTCATCTCTAAGTATAAGTTAACAGTATTTCATATGGTGCATCATGGGATCACACATACACATTGGCTCTTGTGTCATTAAACCACTCGGTCCCACATAATATTTCATAAATATAGTGGTATACATTACTAGGTAATTGAATTCGAGATTTAGTTTTATATGTATTGCCATATACGATTGAAGATTTAATTGTGATAAGACAATTCTTTAGAAAGAATTTTGTAATGTAATCAGTCCTCTTCACCCAACTATGATTTAAAATTTTGCTGTATATTTCTTCTGTATTTATCTGCTGTATATTTCTTTAAACCACTTTTAAAAGTTGAACGTGATTAAAGATAGGTTCAAAACTCAAAGTGTATCAAGACCCATCAAAGGCTTAACTTTTTTTTAGGTAGGCGCCCTAGTGATCTTTTCTTTTCCCATGGAATTCATTGTCTTTGGGTAAACATAAGTGATGGGCTCACAGGATACCCCAACGATCCTTCTCTATTTCAACCTTCCTTCTTGTGAACCAATTCCCTCCCCCCCCCCCAAACATTCTGATCACAGTTATACCTTAATTGGTATGTCTGGCCCTAACACCATTAAACTCCACCATCACTCAAAGTCTAAATATTTTATTTTAATACATTAGGTCTCTTTTTATGTTGATCTGATTTTGATGGTCTGTGGTATGTAATGCTCCAAAAATTATGGTATATTTAAAAGTATAGGATAAATATGAAATTTAGAATTTGTCTTGAGCAACCAGTTTGCAGTGAACTTCATGCCCTCATCAGGAAAAAAAAATAGAGCTTTTTGAAGGGTATGGCTTGTGTTTACTGTGATTGGTGGAGATGCGTATGGAAAGGCGGGTCCTGAGAGAAATGGATCTGTCCAGAGTAGTTGTGCGACTTGGGCTGTGTAATGCTACAGGGGAGGGTGAAACTGATTAATCAAACCCAAAGCCTCTCTGTGTTAAAAATAGAGATTTAACTGCATACAACCATTAGAGCTTTCTGATTAAAATAGTTCATAATTACTAAATAGGATTTAAGAAGATCTATGGAGGTCTGTGAAAATCGTAAAGGAAAGTCAGATTACCTAAATTTAATTTTTTTAATAATAGAAGATTGGTAAACAGGTTGGCTTGAAGCATCTTGAAATTAATTCACTGTGTTGATTTGTGTAAAAATTTTACTTTCACTGAAGGAATTACACTGTAAGCTGTTATGCAGTGAATTATATTTGTAATAAGATGATGGAATTGAAATCGATTATCAAGGAAAGTAATTATAAATATAATTTTCATCACCCTGCAATTCTTTTTTTTTATGTTTTCATGATGGGTAATACATGATAATAGTAAAGTTTTGTAGTACAGCTTTATTTGTTTAATTTTTCAAAGTAATTTTCGTCACATTCAATATGCCACTCAATCATCCGAAATCAATCCTCGTACCAGTTTGCCAAGTTTCACTTTGGAATGAGGCTCACTCATTGTCCTGAGCCCTCGGAAGGTCCTTATCACTGGAAGCTGCATCTCTTTCAACTTTACTTTCACTTGCAGTAACAGTTCAAAGTCGTAGGGAGAAAAGTTCTGGACTTGTAAGGAGGGTGCTCAAGAAGTTTGTCGTGTAGTAGTCTAATATTTTGTGCACTTTGGCATGGGGTGAGTTGGAGCATCATCATGATGGGGGTACCAGGATGGGGGATCCATTCTTGATTTTGGCTGCTGATTCTTCATAGATTCTATAGCTTTAGGCAGGCATTATTCGTGTACCACTTAACAGTGACTGTCTTATGTGTGTCCAAAACAAAACACTGTATAATTCCTCTCGATTAAAAAAGTATAGCTTCCATTTTTTTTATACATTGGGAATTTCTGACAGCTACAGATACACTCTTTGTTTTGAATCATGGTCAGCACATCATATTAGTATAGCTAAGTTGTGTCAGTTATAATGTTGGTTACATGTTGAGATAGTCTCTAAACAAACACTTGTAGTACCTCACGATACTAATTCACATGTGTCATCTGCTCATTAGCTAGTCTATGCAGCATGCAGAGACAATAAAGTTTCTTCATATGCAAATGATCATGCAGAATCAAACAAATTGCTGGTGCATTTATGCCTGAGATATCCTCTATTTGCTGGTAGGTTACTTGTCTGTCTTTATCGAGCATTATCCTCATAGGAGTAATGTTTTCTTCCTTTGGAACCTCTCTGTGCCGCAGCAATGTAATCATACAATATGGGATAACATCACTTTGTGCAAGCGTCATTTGTGCTGGTGTACATTTAAATCATGTGTGAAGAAAAATTGCAAAATTGCTGTCTTGTTCTGGCATTTACTTCCTGACCATGGTGCCATAACAAGCACTTTGAATCATCACTGCTAATGAATAACTGAATGTACAGATGAGGCACAGTGTCTACTGTGCAATTATGAATGTGTCCCTACATACAACAACCAGCAGCCTTCTGCAACTCATTGTAGTATCATATAGCAAAACTTTCCTAGTATCCTTTGTAGATGAAAATAAATAAATATTATACTTCCTTAAGTTTTTCATCCTGTTATCCAAAATATAATTTGTATGACATGTGTTTATTTTATAAATCTTTATTTCAGTTGCGGTTAATTGATTGGGGTTTGGCTGAATTTTATCATCCTGGTCAAGAATATAATGTCAGGGTAGCATCTCGCTATTTCAAAGGACCAGAACTTTTAGTTGATTATCAGGTATTGGTTTATGAATATTTTTTTAATGTGGAATAAAATTAACTGTTTAATTTGAACAGGGTTAGCATTAATGGATGACAGGATTTAAAAAAAATTATATTCTCCAAGACTATTGCACATAAGATACTAATACAAGAAAATTAAGGCATTCCCCCCCTTTCCCCCCATTAATGCACTATTGATGATAGGACTCCCCAAGTATGCAGTGATTGAAATTAAAAATGGTGACATTTACAGATAATAGAGTTTTTTTTTTTTTTTTTTTTTTAAATATGTAAAGCTTTATTTTCTGTACCATGTGTGCATTTAGAAATCGTTATAAAAAGAGTTGCCAATACACAAAAACATTTTACTTTGGTATTAGCAATTCAAAGATACAGACAGCTTGTGCTAAGGAAAGCATATTGCAAGGAACTGTGGATAGAGTGAGACATAAATCATTAAATTCAACCAAAATTTATTTTAGGAATAGCTTGTGATCTTTGAATTCCCCTAGAAAAGGTATTTAAAATTTATGAAAATATTCAAGAATGAAAGATTCAAGCCCTTTCACAATTACTGCAAAATTTAAAAACAGATGATGACCAGAAATCTAAAAGCAGATGAAACTATAATTTAAAACCTTGCATACAAGAAGTTTTAAATTGTGAAGGTTTTGTCAAAATGATATTCACAGATGAAGTAATGTTTCACATATCGGGAAATTTCATTTTTTAAGAATATTATAAAATTGTTTGCATTTGGGACAATGAGACGACTTCCCATGCAATTTTGGAGTTGTAAAGATTTACCAAAAGTGCAAGTTTTGTGCCCCGTCAGAAATAAATTTACATGTACCATTTTTGCTGAGAAAATGGTAATAAGTAGCAATTATATCAGCAAATTGCAAATATTGTTGTTAGGACATTGAAATTTTGTGTTTCAGCAAGATATGAAGTTCTACTCAATGTGCTTTGGATGTTAATTACTTAAATAAAGTAGTTTCAACAATACTGGATTAGTTGTTCCAGTGATGCTGATTTATTTTAATTCATATAACTGTCCAATATCTCTGATCCATAATTTCTTTTTATGAAGTTTTGAGAAGGATCATGTTTCTAATTCTTATATTAATAACTGTTGACATTTTAAAAACAACTAAATTTAAGGAAATAACTTGATTACAAGTTAGATTTCAATGCATCATCAAATGTAGCTTATTGTAGATTTTTTAAATTATATTGATTTGTATGAACCTAAATAAAACTAATGTATTATTTTTTGTACGAAATATTTGTTTTATTAGTCTCATCTTAATTTACGCATGATTATTGCAGATTTTTGGGCATAATACTCATAAGTTTCTCTTAATTGAATTTCTAGAAAATATTGTCATTCTATAAAAGATTAATGCAAATTTTTAATAGTTGCTTTTGTGTAGATTATGAGCTATTTTGATTTTAAAATGGTATATAGGTATAATGACTATGGGACTTTTTTTTAAAAAAAAAATATTGCTTTCCAGTGGGATATGTACAATTTATCAAATTTTCAATTTCTGTTATGGAATATAGTTTTAAATATTTAATGCTTTAGATTTGGATTAAATATTTTGCATTTATATATATGTAAACGCATGATATTTAAAAAAAATATGGATGTTAGAATATTTCAATTTAGAATGTTACTGTAATCTATGTATATTTGTGTGCAATTCGTTTCAATTTCTTTTTGTATGATAGCTACTAGCATTATTCTGGATTAAGGAGTTTTTGTAAATTTGGATGGTAGGTAACCAATCATAATAACTATTGGATAGCATATTGGGGGTCTTCTGAATAGGTTTGGGACACCTTGGTGAATCATATACCCCCCCCCCCCCAATCAAGTGATACATTTCTCCTACTGCTGGTTTGATCTGGTTACCATAGCCTACAAGTGCCATTCCACCCTGATGGTGATACTAAAGACCCAGCATTACGTAGATGAAATTTTATATTTCTGTGTGCTTAGCATTTCCTATGCCAAACACATATTCCTATGACCTGCTTCTTCTCAGGCATTAGCCTATCTGGGACCAGTTGAAATACTAGATTCTACCTTGTCATTATCTGCAGGAGTTTGAGGGAGTTGCTCAAGATCTGTGGGCATGTTTGTCTCGGCACATCAGACATTTATTCAATTCAGTGATGTACCGTATTACAACATGTATTGCAGCATGAGTGGTCCAATGTGGTATTGAAGATGGCTTGATATTCCACCTTGTAATTGTCTTTTTTTAATCAAGTGCTTCCTTCTAGGTGTGCTGATTTTATTGTCTGTGAATGTATATACATAAATTGTATTAAAGACCTGAATGAACTTGTGAGACTAAAACAAAACTTTGGAAAATAATTTATAGTAAAAGAATGCAGTGGTGAAGTCCATTTATTCCAGAATTGGTGAAGGAATACTTTAGTTCATAAGTTATACTCATGCATATTAATGTATTGCAAATTTTTTTTAACATTTTTAATTATTTTGAATTTGAAATGTTCATAAGTTTTCCATAGCATATTTTTATTGAAATCAGTCTTATGTAAGTATTTAAAAAATAATATGCTTTACATTTTTTTTATGCATCTAAAATATAGATACTGTCATTTTTAGTCAACATTCTTGTTATTAAATACCACTTCAATAATTTTAATGAGATTTTTTTAAATTCTTAGATGTATGATTATTCCTTGGATATGTGGAGTTTAGGGTGCATGTTAGCCAGTATGATCTTCAGAAAAGAACCGTTCTTTCATGGGCATGACAATTATGATCAAGTGAGTGTTATAACATTTTCTTACTATTTGTATTTAGTAATTAATATCCCTACTCTTAAATATCTATGCAGTAAATTTTATGTTAACATCTGTCATTCTGTCAATTTTTCTGCAAATGAATATACAATCAGAATTTGTTAAAAATTAACTTTTGGAAACGAATATTTAATATGCATATTAGTATTTTTGATAGATTGACAACAGAACTGTGTACCTTAACTGTACATTTAAATTTTAATTTAAAAAATTTATTAGCTCAAAACCAATTTAAGAACAATAACCAGTTGTCAACGGTGTTCTTAAACCAAAGATTTTTTTTTAAATAATATGCATGTATTAATCTCAAACTTCCCCAAACGAATTTTATACTGTATGGGAGTTGGATTTAATATGAGAGATATAAGATTTGAAACATTTTTTTTTTTTTTAAATAATTATACATAATTTATTTTTTATTAATGTTCATTTTTTTATTATATTAAATATGTATTGTACTGTAAACAAATTTTAATAAAAATGTTGTATTATTATTGTAATTTAGGCTTTCTGAAAAAGTATCCCATCAAGTTCTGTTGTTTCAAAGGACATATCACAATGTTGTTCTAAAACTTCGTGGATCCCAAACTTAAATTTTTTTTTTTTATCTGTAGCTGATTTCATTTAAAATTTTAACTTTATCAGTTTAACCAATCTAGCTTTCAGCAAATCAAATAGTTGCTTATTTGAGTACATATCTAATATTTGTATGGAATACTAGCAAGTTGTTTCTCAAATATTTGGATGAATAAAATATATTCTGAAATGGTTATTATTATTATTTTCCAGTTAGTCCGAATTGTCAAAGTACTGGGCACAGAAGAGTTGTATGAGTACCTTGATAAATATCAAATAGTTCTTGACAGCAGATTTAATGATATCTTAGGAAGGTAAGAGCTATGCTACAGCTCTAATTGTATTTGTAGTTATGGTTTTATAAAACTGTGTGAATGTTCTTTGTGATTGTTTTCTTGTATTTTTTTTTTGTGCAGCACTTTTCAATATTTCTAAAACTAATAAAAAAAAGAAAAATTGAAATTTATTTTGTATATAATTAAATTTTGATTATTTTTCTCAATTTGAAATTGATTTTGCCCTGTTACTGTTGAGAAGAATTCAAAACTCACAATCGGAAAATTTATTTTCCTGATAGTAACATAACACATGGCTGTAACCAATATATACAACTCAATTAACATAAAAATTCTATTTTGATAGAAATGCAAGTTCACTGACTCAGAAGAAAAGAGAATTCCTAAAATTCAAACACAAATTCTCATGAGTAGTAATTGTGTTTGAATCCATCTGCGTACCTGGTGTAAGTTATTTTATAAAATGAATCTTTGCTTTGGGAAAAATCTATTCATTTACTCCACTTTGCAGAACCAGAAGTCAAAATCACTCTGTTCAAGTACTTTTATTTAAAAGCATTATTTTTCAAAGAAGTGAGCAAACACATGTATACTATGAGGGTCATTCAATAAGTCCTTAAAAATTCCTAGAGATAGTGCTTGTAGCATCAAAAATTGTTTTTAATGTGCACATCATGACACCTTTCATATCTAAAAAATTCTTTATCCTAACTTTTCCTGTAGATGAGACTTTCTTTATTTTTATTTATTTATTATTTTTTTTAAAAAAGTTCACTGGAAGCAATCTGTTGTTTTGATTTTTGCTAGATTTCTTGGGCATAATTGATGGCTGTTCAACTCAGCAGCAGTCAAATTTTCATCTGACGTCAATAACTACAAAATCAAAACTAATGAATCAATATCAAATTTGTTTCGGCTCCATCTAACTAAAAGGAGCAATACTCAACGACAACAATTTGCCTTGATGCTATCTGTCTTTAAGTACTAGTACTTTTTGAATCACCCTTACAGTATACAATTTCAAAAGCAAAACTAGAAACATCTATGCATTTGCAAACAATTTGTGCCATGTGTAGCTGAATTTAAAATGTCAAACTCACTAGAATTATCTGCTCATAATTTTTTCCAGTAGAATATATAGATATCCTACAATTACAATTGGGAACTTAGTACCTATAGTTAAGCATTTACGAAACAAATTTATTGGTTAAATTTTTTTTTGGTTCTCTTGAAGTTTTCTTCTGACATTTTGGAAAATGGAATTTAACATCAAATTTGAATATATCAATACAAATTAACAGATAATTTTTAAGTGTTTCTTTTATTCAGGAATCGTTTTTTGTAAATTGACTGAATGTTTTCAATCAAAATTTCGAACTTTGATATTTTATTTTGGGTGATTACACAGCTTTTAAATAAGTTTTAAAATTTTGTAGGCATTCCCGTAAACGGTGGGAGCGATTTGTCCACAGTGATAATCAACACTTGGTTACTCCTGAAGCACTTGATTTCTTGGATAAGCTCTTGCGATATGACCATCAAGAGCGGCTCACTGCCCGTGAAGCCATGGAACATCCTTACTTCTGTATGTATTCCACTTGTATATGTATGTAAAATTCTTTATTAAACTTGGAAATTTATTTTTTTTTTAAAAAAATTAATAAATTTCTAATTAACTTTAATTTTTAATAAATTTCTAATTAACTTTAATTTTTAATAAATTATAATTAACTTTGTAAAACAGAATTTAAACATTTGTTATTTTTGTAAAATTTTCATTAACAATTTCAAAGGACAGGTATCACTGTAGTAAACTAGTTTGAGTGTCTAAACTTTAATATGGAAGAAGTTGCTTAGCATTTTCCTTCTCGCATAAAAAAAAACTATTAACAGAAATAAAATCTTAAAAAGTTAATGTTGATATTGTCAATTCTTTTGTTTCATATTGGGGTTTTAAACTAAAAGAATTTTTTTTTTTTTTTTTTTTTTTTTTTTTTAAAAAAATTTAAATCGTTAATAAAAAAAAAAACATGAATTAAATATAAATAAGGTTTTGCTTTTTCTATATCGGATATTTAATTTTTATTTTTTTATTTGTATAAAAATTTACTCCTTTCTTCTCACAAAAAGTTAATAAAGTTTTTGAAACAAATAGTTATTTATAGATTTTTTAAAAATATTACTGTTCATTACGATTGTAAAACAGGAATTTTTTGTCATGTCAATCTTGGTATGATGATAGTGAAAATTCCCTAATGTTTATATGAAACATCTGTCAGGATATTGTGATTGGTAAATCACATGTGTAGTAATATATAGTGAAAAAAATAGATAGGAAAATAAAACAGTTTAATTTTTTTATTAAAATATCAATTTATTTCAAATCTTTACAGATAGTAAAATCATAAAGATTTGAAACAAATTGATTTTTTGATTTTAAAAAAATGAAACTTTTTCATTTTCCTATTTATTTCTCCAGTTAGATAAATATATATACAATCATATAGTAAGTCTAGACACAAACTGTTCAATTGCAACATTTTCAATAGTTTTCCTAATATTTATTATCTCACTTTTCTTAAAAAAATCATAAATTTGATAAAAAAATTATTTTGATATTGTGCTTAGTATCTGCATGGCATCCAATACATTTTATTTAGAATGCTTGCATCTCTAGTCACTTTCCTAGACTAGAAGTTAAAGTTGGGCAAATGGATTTATTAATTCCAATTTTTTCTTCCAGATAACATTGTAAAAGATCAACAGACTAGATTTGTGGAGGCTCAACGCTTGACAGGTCACAGTAATTCCCCTCCACCTGTTGTTACTTCTGTCGGTAAGCAAGTTTAATATAAATTTCCAAAATTATGTATATATTGAGGCTGAAAACAGCAACTCTTTCGGCTTATTATAATTGCATATATTGTGATGCTATGATTAAAATTCTTTCTAATTAATTTTTGTACAATGATTATTTTGATTAATTTAATCTTTTTGAAGATCTCCTAACTAAAATGGTTCTATGCAGTAAAAGTTATGATCGAAGCACTAATAAACATAACAGAAGATTTTGAAAGCTTAATGAATTTTATGATGGCACAATTCTACTTACCCTGTTTGTTGCATTTGTATTTGTACTATTATCTTTTTTTTTTTTTTTTTGAAATTTATCTGGAATGCTAACTAAAAAGTTGTTGAAAAATGAAAGGGAACGAAATAATGTTAATGATTTTTGTAAAAAAATGTCTTCCTGAATATATTTTAATGCATGAATCATTCATAAAATACTTTATTTTGTGTATTTGTGTATTAACTGCATCTGAAAACGCTGCATACTGGTAGCTGAAAAAAGTTTCTTAATTCAAAGTCATGGCTTTTGGTGAAATTTTCTTTTTCAAAGCCAGTTGATGAAAATTTTAAAGCAAATTAAATAAGTATTAAAAACCTACCATTTTGGGAAAGGAGACATGAAATTTGGCTTGTTCAAGTTAAAATAACGAAATATTAATTAAACTCAATAACTAATACTATCCACGATCAGTCTAAATATTTTGTTGCATAATTAGAACTGAAAGTATTATGGTAAATATAAGTGAAGTAATCCAAAATGAATGGAATGATAAATATTTGTTGAAAAAATATATTTCTTATTTTCAAAAAAATATTAAATATTACAGAAATCTTTCTCAGCAACAGGGAACCTAGCCAATTTATTATGTAAAAGGAAATCATTTCAAGGAACAAATATAATGAAGTTTTTAAACCATGTGGCTTGGTAAATTGCTAGAATCAATTAAAAGTATTTTGGTTGTAAGCAATGAGGATTTGTATATAGCTTGTCAATAATAGTAGAAAAATTTACATTATTTCTGTAATTAAAATTTATTCTGCTGAATGATTCAAAAATGTATACTGTGTGACAAGATCTTTAAATTGGGGAACGGTATTTCGGAATTAAATGGGGTCAGGTTGTCTAGATATAAATTTTGACAATCTGCAGGTAATTGAAATAAAGATCAGAATCATTCAAGGTATCATTATAACTTGAATGGAACATATTTTTACTGACATTTTAAATTTGGCGATCAATTTTATCTGAACAAGTGAAAATATTCATGTAGCTGGAAAGTCATTGGAAAACTTAGATTTGCATTACATTTCATCTTAAGTTCTGTAATGGGTGAATTGAAAGATTGCCATAAATGTTTTTTGTTAATGGTTAAACAATGACTTAACGCTTTCTTGTAGAGAGTGGAGACAATTTGTCCATCATTCCTGCATCTGTAAAGCAATAAGATATACAATTCTTTTAAGTTGTATGCAGCAAATAGTACAATTGTACCCACTTTTGTTTCAAAATTTGAACTTGAGATTTATGCTGATCACATTAAAATTTTTCCTTTTGCGATAACTTAAGTTGATAGAGGCGCACTTTTTTTTAAAAATTAAGTTTTAAGTTGTGCTTATTGATATTCATAATATAAAGTTAGTACATGGTGTTATAAATTTTTTGAATTCAAAGTCATATTGTGTGCATATCAAGTGCTGATAACTTAAGTACAACTGAAAAAAATTCTCTCAATAAAAATTGTTACAATATCCTAATTTAACAAAACCCAATATGTTGATTTGCAACTCAAAACATAATGTAAAATTTCACATAGTGATATGTAAGCTCTCGTTTTTTGAAAACTCATCAGTTAGATTTGAATAAAATAAAATTGATTAAGCAGGAAAATAAATTTAAGTTAATGATGTAATTAGATTTTTAACATCTTGGGTGCTTAAATGCTAAAATTATTCCTGACTGATCTCTTATTCTGAGAACAGAGAACTTTATCATTTATTAAAACAAAATTTCTAAAAATGACCTATTTAAACTTTCAGATTCCAATTGCAGGAGATAAATAAAAAGCAGCAATAATGCCTTTTGGGTTTTGAGCCTCGAGATGTAAAATGTCTCATCTACATTTCATTAATGAAGTGTTTATGTTTTGGACTTCGTTTTCTATATCGTATTTTAGTAACTTCTTCAAAGGAAGACAAATATACAGAGCATCTAAAATTTATTTTTCTCAATTAGAGTAATGTGGCCTTCATATAAATATTGTAAAGTCGATGAGAATGAATCAATTGGAACTTTAAAAATATAATGATTTGTGATGTATAAAACCTCTTTCTGAAAAACTAAGTAGTCGTTAATTATTGATTGCAAGAAACCATTCATAGTGTAGTTTTCCTTGGACTATTTATTTTCTATAGGTGATATATAAAAGATGCTGCCAAATACCAGCAATGGTCTATTGAATATTTAAAAGATGCCCCCAAAAAGATAAAACTTTTTACACTAAAGAAAGCCAAGAAAAAATTTGAGAAATGTAAAAAAGACCTAGTGACTGCTATAATATTAATCTTTCTTACTTACTGATTTACAGTTGGATCTTTTCAGTGATGCCTCAGGCTTTATTGTTGGGTCAGTGCTGCAACTGTTTGAAACCCTTAAACGTTCTTTGAAAAATAAAAAAATTAATGTTCTGAAAGAATATAGTACTTCTGTCAGGTAATTGTTAGGAATATATTTTTTGGTAAAACAATTAATGCAAATCCTTGGAAAGAGACAATTCATAATTCATTACCTACCATAAACTGAACTTTAGTTTTAGCATAAAAGCAAGAAAGCTTTGCTTAAATAGTTACATCATTTACATTTTATTACCATGCAATTTTCAACCAATATTTGCAATAGAAAAGAAAATATCATCATGGATTCATTATCCAGTACAAAATCTATCTCTAAAATAGATTAATAATATTACACATGCATTAATTAATAATGAAGATGTTAACAAGCTGTAATACCTCTATATTACTATTTCCTTCACTTTCCGTCATAAATCTTATTTAGTCATAAAATTACTCGGACATATAGAGAAAAAGCTAGATGATAGTCATTTTCTTATATTCAGATAATGAATATTTATTTTTTGATCCCTAATGTACTTTTTTATTTATCTGTTATAAGAATTTTTAAATGCATCTGATTTAACTTAGTCTTCTCTTACCTGTCCACTCAAATTTAAGACCTTGAATAAGCTTAAGTTGAAAGCTCAAGTCACTAACCCAACATTTATTTATCTGAAATTCCTTTAAAGCTCTTTACTCAATTCTGGTCCAATTGTGATGTTTCACTTAAAAGCTTTTGTTCACCTTTATCATTCACCTAAACTATTAACCTCATTTTTAAACTCTTTGCTGTGCATTTATGCATTCCCACAAGTCTATTCATTATTCTTTGCTAAAAGTAACCCAATCTACATAAGTCACTTTTCACTTATTAGAAAATATTTTGAATTTTGTCATCATAAGAACTTAAGATATTAATTGAAGGGATAATCACAATAGAATCCATGCCATAAAGCATCTTTAAATTTCTTAAATTTATCTTAAAAAGAAAACATCTTTAAATTTCAAGCATTGTATTCTGAATTTTTTTTTCTGTCTACAAAAATTCGTTCATTTGTACCTCAACTTCTTCAGATGCACTAATTCTAAAAAATTCACAACTTAGCTCACCCCAGTGGGAAGGTCCAAATGTATTTGGATGAACATTCAAAAAGATGATCAGTAAATGGGCAACAAACTTGTATCTGTTGTCAAAACAAAATTAACAGACATGTGCATACACAAATTGTTACTTCCATAGAAGTATTTGATTGATTCAATGTTATCCATGTTGACTTCACTAGATAGTTTCCTTCTCCAGAAGAAAAAAACATACTACTCTACCTGCATTGATTGTTTCATATGTTTGACAGTTATTCCTCTAGCAAATGTGGTACCCGGATCAGTTGCTTGAGAATTTTTTGTTAGCTGGGTTTCATGCTTCAGAATTCCAGGCTTTAAAGGAGCAGCCATCAGAACAAATAATGGGTACATGCCTTACTAACATTATTGTCAGAATTACTTTAGCTTTGTGTGCTGTTACAAATTACACCATTGCATGAAAGGTTTACAAATGAACTTTCAGATTACCAGAATTATTTGAGATACTGCAAAGTTCCTTAGATGGAGATTCATTTGCTAAAGAACTACAAAAGCAAATGAAATTATTAAACCCACTCAAAATTTTCCAACCTTTTCAAAAAAAAGTTTTTATTTTGAAGGATTTGCATAGAAGTATCCATTTGTTCATAAGCATTGATAGTTAGGAAACCATTCGAACTTGCTTATGATAGGCTTTTTCCAATTTAATTAAACATGACAGTCAAAAGACAAAGATATCAATAGATCTGTTGATAGATTAAAATCCTCTTATTTTCTGTTAAATGAAATAAATTTGTTACGAACTGCTAGCAATTGGATCATACAGTAAACCTTGCCCAACAAAAAACTACCATAAATTGAATTAACCTCATTTTATGGTTAATGACTTCCTAAATAAAACTAGACATTCTAGTAGCCATGTAAAGTTCTCAAAGTATTTTCGTATTAATTTCATTTACCTTTTTCATTTTTATATACACTGCATGTCATCTGTAATATTTGCTACTTTTATTGTACTTGTATCGTAATAGAGTAGGAGTAGTGTTGCAATTCTATTTATAATATTATCTTTAAGTTAGTGAAATCTAATTTTCAGTAAATTTCTTAACTGTCAACTTAATGTGTTTTAAGTAGCACTTCTTAAACTGTAGATCATGACCCCAAATCGGGTCACAAAGTGAAATAATGTTGCGAGTTGTGGTCACGAAAATTAAATTTAGGTACATGAACTTAAGAAACATTAGTTTTAATCTATTCATTGTCTTTGATACATTACTTTTTCTCTGCAATAGAATAATAAAATCACAATAGTAGTGTCGCATTGCAATTTCAGTGTCAATTCAGAATTAAATATGACTGCCAATGCATGTTATGTCCTGCAACACACAGGTGAATGAGTCTTAGCACCTCCCCGACAAGCATGAAAACACTTTTCTAGTTGTCGGTTGCTTCAATTAGTGTGTGCATTGCCTCTTAAGTTTGTATTTCATAAGAACAAAATCTTTTCTATTTTATTTCAATAACTATTACAACAATAATTTTAAATAAAACAACTAATATTTACTATTAATGATACAATTAAACATTTCATTATGAAAAAGTACTATTTGAAAGATCAGGGGGGGGATGCATTCTAAATGTCAACTATTGGTAATTTTATAATTGAAAAGAAAACTAAAATTTAAATTGTAAAAATTATTAATGATCACTCTTTGCATCTTGAAACATCAATTTAATACACCAAGATTTAATTTATGTGGGGAAAAAAAAACCACATTGATGTAATTAAAATGTGATCCCCCCCCCCTCCATTAATTTTTGTATACTCTGAATAAATGCTAAACCTACTTATGTGTATGTCTATGCTTATATATTTCAATTATGCATTTTAAATAAACATTTCGTTTAAAGATTGATTCAATTAACTTTTATTATAAAATGTAAATTTGATACGAAAGTATACTTATTAATATTAGAAATTAAACAATGTAATTTTTTTGTGCATGCCTGTTTCAAAGGGGGGGGGGTCATTTGAAATTTTTAATGTTGAGACTGGGGGTCAAAAGACTACAATGTTTAATAGTCACTGGTTTAAACATCCTCTTCTGTCATCATCCATAATATCTTTCTTCTGTCTTAATAGAGAACATATCTATGATGCAAGATACCATATTTTACAGCATTTCTACCATGTAGTTTCACATAATTATTTATTTAATGGTCTTTAACATAAAATTTTAATTATTGCAATAATATGAAAGCTTAATAACATTTTAAAAATTTCATTCTAGGTAATGAATTGTATAAGGATTTTGCTAATAAGTTTGTTGATCAATAAAAAGTGAATTTTGAAAAATTATGTGTATTAAGAATAGTCTCTTTTGTAACAATTATCTTTAAATTCTTGTGGTACCATCTTGTTTTTAATTTAGCTTCATTCAGTTTGACATATAACGTGTCCAATGTTTAAAATATAAAGAAAATTCCTTTTTAAGAACTCTAATGTAATTAAGTTTAATTGATATTCTCCCTCTTTTCTTTAATTTTTATGGCACAATATCCTTTTGACAGAGTAGCAGCTTTTAATTATTGGAAGGGTTTATGCATTCTGCATTTTTTCCACCAAGGAGAGAAAATTGTAATAATAGAAGGCTGTTTTATAATTAGTCTATATTTTAGTTGATTCTCAATATGGAATATCATTTTGGATATCTGTCATATAACTGTGGTTTGGAAACTCTTGTTTATCCTCCACTGAGAAATTAAAATACGAAAGAAACTTTTCTTTCTTTAAACAATTAAATGTGTGATAGTATAGTGTGTTTTAAAATTTAATTCACTGAGGATGCCAATATCCTTGGGTCTTCAGTTATTTTCAGTTAAAGTAATTAAATAGCTATTGATAAATTAAATGTGCAATTGCTACATTTTTATCTTATTTAATTCTAAATAAAATATATTTTCAAAAAAAAAAAAAGATGTATGATCAATCATTCTTTTGCTGAATCAAAAATGTGTGTATTTTAATTGAATGGAAAATTATATATAAATAATATATAAAATAGCTTTAGTAAGGGAGAGAGTGAGAAACTCTCTCCCTTGAATGTGAAGAAAGGATGAAAATATTTTTAAAGACCGATTTTTATGGACAAATGTAAAATAGCAAAATATTTTTGTTTAAAAGAGGTAAATTAGTTATTGAATTTGGTTATGTTAAATGGAATAACTAAGTGCTATTGATACCTATAAAATGTGACAAATTGTATACTGACTCACTTATACTGTATCTTAAGATTTTTGATACATGTGTTAAATCCTGTCAACCTTTTTTGACAAACCGGAAAAATATCTCCAAATGATGATTGCATTGGAAATGTTTGTAAGTTTGACTGCATTTGTCCAAATTTCATAATTGACAGGATTTTATACGAGTACCAGATTTTCTTTTCCCTCTCTTCATATATGAAAAAGAAAATTCATTTCCGAGATTTAACCAAATAACATGTCATTTTTCATGTGTTCTTTGTATATAGTATGCTGTAAGATGTCTTTTACTTTTTCAGCCAATGCTGCTCTGAATTCCAGCACCATCACTGGTATGCCAACATCACCCATCTCCTCTCCAAGCATCACAGCACTGCCTAATACGGCACCAGCCCAATCTTAAAGGACCTAGATACAATACTATATCTTTCTTTTATTTTGTAAGTTTTCGGAAAACTCAGCAAAGATTCGTCATTAATTTAAAAATGAAAAATTGTCATGCAATGAATTAAAAGATACCCCTATACGAGACTCTTCTGAAATGTCAGCAACTACAATAAGGCATCTCGCCACAACATCCGTCATCGGCTGAACACGGGTAATTGACAGTCGTCTGGGCTCGAGTATTGAAGATGTCTTCTTAATGTTTGTTTTAAAAAGTAATTTGTTCACCTTTTTCTGCAGCTTTATCCTTTTTGACTAATAGACATGTTCATGAGAAAATTATGCTTTATTCGTTTCAGAAAAAATGTGTAAAATGTATATTATTTATTATTTCTTCCTTCTTTTAGTAATTATTCATAGTGATGTAAAACTGATAGGAAGAGACCCGACTGGAAATCATATCTCTTTACAGCCATTAGGAAAATTTAAAACAATTGTGTATTTTTAACTCAATCAATAAATACTTTCCATTTGTAATAAATTTTTCAAAGAAAAAGAGGTGTTTTTTGATTTATGAAGTTTTACTCTAATGATTAGTTTCTATTTTGTGCAACATGTTGTAGCAATAAACCATTGATGCCGAACATTTTTTCCCCCTCAGAAAACTGTAGAATGTTAAAAACAGTATGTGTTCATCTGTATGTGATGAAAATAAAGGTTACATTTTGAAGAAAATGCATTGTGTGAACCGTGTTTTAAGTTGTATAGTTTTTATAAGCATTGTTGGTTTGTTTTTATAAAACTTTCTTAATCTTCCACTCATCGATCATTTCATCTAAATGTGAATTATTTTCATAGTTGTAAATTGTATAACATGAATATTTTCCTTTTTCTTTCCCATGATAATAAAGTAAATTTGTAGAATAAAGGAAGGTCACAGATTAAATAAGCATTTTAAATCTTTTTTTTTTTTTTAAATCATCCATCATCAATAAACATTAGTGCTATTGGCCAAACTAGAATGTTTTGGCTGTTCCTACTTAAAAAAATATTCAGAAATGGTAAGTTCATTTCTGTATGTGTATTAATAAAACTTTGTTTCCTCAACAATACGGAGAATCAAAGTCATGATTTTTGGTAGAAATAAATTTTTCAAACTCTCATAAACTCTGTATCTTTTTATAATGTATTTGTGTGATAATTATTAGTAAATATTTTAGGGAGTGTTTCCTTCTAAAAATATGCAATGATTTAAATTTAAAATTCATTTACTTGAAATTGGTTATAAGACTTTTTGTGGTAATTTTTTTATTTCCCGTTTATCATCATACTTGATATTACATGTTCATTTTATCATATCACTCCAAAACTAGTGACTTTTGTTTGAAAAGGTGTATTGGGATACATTTTTGGAAGATACATGATTTTTTCCATTTGCAACAATCTGCATTTCTCTCTATTTGTTTTGTTTGTATAATATTTCATTTAATGTAGTAATATTTTATAATTCATGCATGTCTTTAACTGCAGATTGAACTAAATATATTCACCTGGCAAAAGATTGTATGAGCTTTTATTACAAAATCATATAATGGCTTATTTTCTAGTTAGGATTCATTTTTGGGGATACATGTGTTGGAAGTTTTTTGAAATGCATTGTTTCTAAAAACTATGTATATAAACTTTGTTATAATTTGAAATATTAAACAAAAATAATTAAAAATTCACTTCTCCCGAATTAGAAAGGCATGTAATGGCAGAGTTGTCAGAATCACACTACATTATTCAGGTACTTGTTAATTTATATAAAATTAATCTGGCTCTTGTATTTAAACCTTATATTTAAATACTGCTCAAGAAATATTTATAGAAAATGTGTACTTGTAATACTTTTTAATTTGAATCCATTGACTTGAAAGAAAAAATAAAAGCTATAAAATTTTATTTCATATGTCTAGATACTTAAATTTTTTTTGAGACATTCAATAGTTTTCCAAGTATAGCTGTATTAAATTGGTGTATTTAGAAATGATTTCAGTAAAATTAAAAGCTTTTCTTTTTATACAAAAAGAAAAAGTCTTATACTTTATCATCGAATATCATATTTAAACTGGTTGAAACTGAACATAGAGAAATGTCTCAAAATAACTGCCAAATAAAACTAGTGCTGTTTAACTGGATCCATGAAAAAGCAACTAGAATCTCCTCTAAATTGTATTCTATTATAGCAATTTCTAAGCTGCCGTAATATAATTTTGTGTTGCTCTAAACGTGATGCGAATAAAACAATCGTAATTTTGCAATTATTTTATTTTGAATGAAATTGGAACCTGCTAAAAATATATAAATATTTTATCCATGTGATAAATAAGTAGGTATAGAAATTGTTATCTGAAATAATCTATTTTTTAAAATAGAATTAGACTTTCTAGGTAAACATAGAAAGCAATCAATTAACTATAGAATAAATCAACTGAACTGTTTTGTTGAAAAGCTTATCATAGCTTCACTCTGAATAAAAATGTAAAACCCCTGCTATTGGACCATATTGTGGCTTGGAGAAGTAGGAACCAGCTCGAGCAGCATCCTTGTCTTTCATCGAGGTTCAACATTATGAGGTCTGTCACCAATAACACTTGTATTACTTACTAGTGCAACATTGATAAACAAATACGCTATTGGACAATAGAAATAACATTATTGCAAGATTATTTGTTTTTAATCTATTTTAATTCTTTTATGCAAGCAGCTTAAATAGAACAGTCTGTTGAAAATCTCGCAATTTTTTTTAAAAAAATAATTGTTTGGTTATTTGGTACTTTCACATATCAATTTCCACAGATCATGCTACAAAGTTTGGTTTTTATTTTCTAAGCACATGGTATTTTGCATCTTTTTATATTTAGCTAAAGATAAACTATATTTGATAAAAAACCAGTTAATATAGCATATGGACTACTGGTTAACTTCTTGATGTAGTTATTTTAGATATTTTCCATGAAAATTTAATGTACATCTATAGGTGGGAATACATGAAACAGTGTGCAAGAAATATTTTCTAATTCAAATTAATATATATTGAGCTGATTACTTATCAATTGAAATATGTTTCTGAGGACTTAATTTTACTGAAAAAAGCGGCTTTTTGATCGATTAAAAGTTCACATACATTTTTCTTATTTGCTGTTTTGTGCATCCAAACATATCTTTGTGTGAACTGAAAATATTTGTGAGTTAGCATAGTTAAAGCATGAGCAAATTTGAATCTACGAGTATATCGGATTTTTAGCGGAGGATCGAATTACTGTTTAAAATGTTGAAATATTAAGATATATTAATGAATTTTTCATATAACACTGTAAGAACTCTTAACTAATATGTTTTTTTAAGTAGATGTTACTTTTATGGGGGTCACTTGATGCAGCATTTTCCTTATCTCCATAAATTTAAAAATGACCAAGTTTAAGGAAATTGTGGGTGTCGACTTCAGGACACTTGCCGTTTCACTTTCACAACTTCAACGACTCAATAATGCAGATTTCACCTTGGGAAACAGATAGAAGTCGGGTGGTCTAACACTGGGATTCTGTACTTAGCTAGAAACCTCTTGACAGAGAATGCGGAATGGGCCGGCGCTTTGTCTTGATGGGAAAATTTGTCGTACGGATTCTTTGTCGATTCTTATAGTCTCTGCAATCGCAGGAATACTTAACCAACGGTCAGATTGAACCAGATTACCTATTTTTTTTTCCCGTTACTGTCAACCGCTTTTTACGTGGAAGGGTGCCTCGACGTGAATCATCTTAACGTCCTCTCGGCAATCTTGAAAACGCTTAAGCACTCGCAAACACGTACACGCGATAAACATTCATTGCTATACATTTCTTCCAATAAATTATAAGTTTCAGTAGCGGCTTTTCGATATGATGTGAAATTTCACAATTCGTTTATCATTTTTCTGGCGAAATAAAAATAATTCTAATGCGAACGAAGGCTACGGCTATTATTTAATACACTCTTCGTATAACATCGCTCGAGTTGAGAAACCTTACGCTATGCTTTGGATGATGTGCGTAACTGGTTGGATCTATGTCTTGCCGCATAATACTCAGCTTCTAGTTCCGTGCAATCTCGCACTGCTGGGAAGGAGCAATGAATGGCTTGTTTGAGGGGTTCAATATTACCCTATCTTTTACTAAATTTTCTCCTATCACCAAGTGCCACTCACGAGCATGACCTGTTAGATGATGATTTCTCAAATACGCCGGTTGAAGGGCCTTTGGTATATCGTAGAAGATTCTGTTGTCTTCCAAGCTAGCTAAAAATCCATTACATTTCCTGATCCATTGAAAAACTGTACTGGAAATATAGATATGCTGCCGGCTGCTCGTACTCCAGTATGGGCATCTTTGTAAAGATACTCCGCTTCTGTCTGGCTCTTTTGCCCTAATTCAATTTAATAAACTTTAAACGACAAGAAACAATTTAAGAAAACTCAAGACTTATCCAGTTTAATTATTTATTTATCAATTACTAGAATATGGGGCTCTCTTCAGATCTTAACGAACCAATTTAATTATCGTTGAGAATAAATTATCTTACCGAAGCCACTGAGTTGAAATCGTCTGACAGTCTTTCAAAATCATCAGTAGTTGATAGTTGTTACCTCTGATAGTAACATTCGTTTCTTTCTATATTGCTTCTAAATTTCCCTTTACTTCTTTATACCTGAATCACTTCACGTCATTTCGACCTGCATCTAATTAACATAATTTGATTGGGAAGAAATTGTTATTTTATGCAATCGATCTCAATGTAAGTCTCTAAGATAGTGAAGAGAAAATCGCGAATAGCCCAATGTTACAGATTGACTATTCTATTGATCACCACTGCACGTTGTATGTTGACCACTTGTATTAAGACATTAGTTCATTTAATAACTTCTATTAGTTTTATTTAGTCAATTTATCATTGACTTGAAAACCTCTATAAGCTTAGACCACACTACAAAGAAAGATTTGTTGTTTTTAGTCGAATTCTCTGTTTATTTTTTTTAAGACGCGTAATCATCACATTATATAGTTTAGTCATATTCTCGCGTGAAGCGAAAGTCACAGAATAGACTACAGAATTTAATCTCAACTCGAGAATTATCAATTTAATATTCTTTATAATCTAAAAACTGATATTATATATATATAGTATTAAGAACTCTGTTTAACTGGAACAGTAAAAAGATTAGAATTTTCTCTGGAGTAACGTTAATTAACTAGAAAGGAAGATGATAGGATTCAAAACAGGAAGATGAAAATCTATCTCCAATTTACAGCTTTTCAAGAGGTATACGAAGAAAAGGATGCACTTCGCTTCAGTTCATCCTACACTGCACAAGTTCTCTAGAATAAATATGGCTCGCAGATGGACTTTTACTGTCGATGATGGTCGAATGTAACAAGCAGACATCGTTAATAGGATGCGGCGAGTGAATGTACACAGGTTCATGGTACAAGAGCTAATTCTAGCTCTTGCGCCATTAACAGGAAACTAGCATCGCCACAATATTGATCTTTATAACAATTTAATCATACTCAGATATTAAACTGGGGATATGGTATTCCCACACACATCCACCCAGTTATAAAATTGGCAATAAGGAAATTAAGAAATCTTTCAGGAAATATGATTTATAAAATTATGACTTGTGGCACGATTTACATTAAATTCTCTGCAGCGAATATATTTATGCATTTTAAAAACATTCTGTTGTTGTGCATGTCAATTTTTTTTTAAAAGTTGTACTTATTTTTTGATTCCAAGTATTAGATGAGCTCAACATTAAACCATTTTGACATTTTACATTCTGTTAAGATATTTAACGTGTTTCTGTGACCACGGTTGGTCTGGAAATTTTTTTAAATGAATTTTTGATAAATATATATAGATTTTCTTTAAATGTTTCAGTAAATCATCCCATCAAAATAACAAAGTGTTTTCTTTATTCAAGGTGAAAATTGTGATTGGTGATAGTAAAATGGTGATTTTATATAGTTTTTGTTAAGTAATGCAAAACACAAAATTAACTCAAACTATAAGCATTTAAATATCTTCAAAAATACTACAAAATTTAATTAAATAACTTATAAGTAGTTTTGAAATTAGATATAACTTTCCTTAAAAAATAATTTTCACATTTCAATTTTATATCTATTTTAATTGTTTTTACTTGATGAAATCAAGACGCTCAGGAAAAACAGCCATTTTCCGATTGAAACAAAAAGATCCGAAAAACTACTAGATTTAATATTTTGCAGACAAGTAATCAAACTTCTTAAGGCTCCCGTCTACCCGCCATTTTGATTTCGTGATCTTAAAGTTAATCCTATGGAATTCCGACTACTATTCTCAAATCTTTACTATTTGATCTATTTCAATGCAATAAAATGCATCTGAAAGAGCAAAAAATAATAAATGCTTCTGTGGAATTACTTTTTTTCTCCGATTTTTAAAAATATTTGAAAATATTCTTTAAAGACCGGAAAACGAATAATTAAAATAAGAATAAAATATTTTTTAAAAATCTTAGGAAAAAAGTAATTCCACAGAAGCATTGATTATTTTTTGCTCTTTCAGATACACTTTATTGCATTCAAATAGATCGAATAATAAAGATGTGAGAATTTGAGTCGAAATTCCATAGGATTAACATTAAACTGACGAAATCAAAATGGCGGGTAGACGGGAGCCTTAAGCATTATCTTCATTTCCTTATAATATTTTAAAATTTACAATCCATTATTTTAATGAAATAGGGAAGTACTACATGAACTCAATCTACTTTTGAAATCTTTCGAAAGCTGAATTATGTAGTTTTTTTATTTCCTGACACTGATTTATTTACGTTTTCTTTTCTTTTTTTTTATCCAAGTTAAATTAATATTTAAAAATAAATTATGAATCACGTCATCAATTTATTTATCTGCCGTGATGTACAAGAAAAATTAAAAGATAAATTAGAATCAAAAGAGTGAAATCAATTAATAATTAATTAAGGTAAATTGAAAACTAATTAAGGTAAGAAAATGCTTTTTTTTTTCAGATAAAAAAAATCAGTGTCAAAATAACATCTTATCAGAAACATCATGTAAGTGTTTCATTCATTGGCAACGGCATATTCCTAAAATGCATATTCCACGAAAGAGTCCCCTCCTTTGACAAGTATGGAGGCAGAGGGGAGGAAAACAATACGGTTGGTCTTCAATGATCTCTACCACCTCATCGTGATCATTCAAGAATTCTTGAGCTGAAGAAGCTGAAACAAAACAAAAAACTTTTGACATTTAAATAATAAAGTTTTTAGCATTTCTTAAAAATGTGTATGAAATTCATGACGAAAAAGACTGCTGGTTACCTAACAAAATTAATGGCCGACGTTCAACAAAGCGAGTTACATGTGTTACCTCCATTGTTAAAATCCCGCCTGCAGAGGGCGTTTTTGTAAAGGGGCGAGTGTAAGATGTCGCTTTTTTACACGTCCCCCTCAGACCAGAACCAGACTCAGAGCAAAGTCTCAGTATGTAACTAAGTAAGCGATTTGACACTCGAAAGTCTGCGAATCGCGTGGTGATTGAAGTACTAAAAGTAATCTGCATTGATCACCAAGGTAACACGACAGGACTCAAAAGAATAAAGGAACTGTTGTTGTTATTACTTAACAACAGTGTGTCTGACCTAATAAGAAGTTTAAAGATAAGTGAAAAGTGTAAAAGTTAGCTAAAAAAGTGTGTAAATAGCTAAAGTAAGAAAAGTGAATAGCAAGTAAGGTGCTAGTTAAAAAGTTATTATTAAGAAAAGTAAGGAATGAGAATCTGTAAGAAATTTGAAGTGGCAGAAGTTAATCAGGAAAGGAAAAAGTTTATTATTACGAAAAAGCATGAGAAAGATAAGTGAAACTAAGTTATAAGTGAAAAGTGAAAAAAAAAAGTATTTTAGTAAAAAAGTAATAAGTTCTAAAAGTTAAAAGTATATAGATTTAAAAAGTTAAAAGTTTATACATGTTTAGAATTTTGATTCTTCCGAAAGATCATCTTCCCGAATAGTGATTATTTCTGGAAGCTATATATAAATCGAACTGATTTGAAAGATCTCATTTAGTTTTGTGTATCCACATGATAGTAAAGCACATGGTTGAGATTTTGTTCTTCTTATTTGACTTAAATTGCGTTAATAACCTTTTTACAGCCTTGTAAACATATTAATTAAAAACGGAGAACCTGTTGCTCCCTCTCTGGGTCAAATTTTTCCTTTTTGATTATTTTGTATCTCATAGGAAAGCAGTAAAGTTTTTTTCCCGCTGTTTTTCTTCTACTTTGTAAGAATGCTTACCATGGAAGAAATGAAAAAAGAGTAAATGATTTTAGCCTAAAGTATTCAAAGAAAAATGTAGCTCGTGTGTCAATGAGTTTTGCGCCTTGGAGAAAAAAAAGGAACATAAATACATTAATGTACCAAATTAATATAACAAATAAATGTTTGGAATTTATTCAAAATAATTCGAAGCGCCTGTTAAAAGGTGACAAAAACATTTTTTTTTTCTTTTCTAAAAACTTGGAAGTGAATGTGTTTTGTAATTTATGAACTATGTTTATAAAATTGCATTTATTTTAAGACAAATAATAAGGCTGATCAGTTAATCAAATGATTCTAAAATACGTTCAGATAATGGACAGTTATTGGTGCACTGGTAAGAGGAGAGTCTCAAACGAACGCTATGTGGTATTCAATCCAGGCTTTGAAACCAATTCAAGACTATAAATACTTTTGGCAGGAAGCCTGGTAAGCATCCCCATTACACAGATTACCTGCAGGGCATTGGAACATGGCATTATAGGTCTAAACCCATACAGTAACAATGGCTGGAGAGATCACTTAGAACATCGCGGCTGTATCTAGAATATCGTTTCCAAGAGAACTGATTATAGATATCTAAAAGAGTATTTAAGGCCCTTCTATTAGTGGTATGTATCAATTCCAATACATCGCGCAAAAGAATTTTCTTTTGAGGAACAAGGGACTGCATTCTTGGATACAAGAAGATATGGGCCATGTCACGTTTGCTGATGAGTCAAGATTCAATATTCGGAATCCTTGAAAGTCATTCTCGACGAGTAATCGTCTAGAGAAAATCTAGAGAGAGCTGTTTGCCTCTATAAATACAGGAAGCGATATTTTTCATAAAAATTAATTTTTCTGTGAAGGTATCGTGTTGAATCGCCGTGCATTACTACTCGGCTTTAACGCAGTATCGCGACACCTCAACGCTTTCGGAAAGAAGTTTTGAGTTACAGGTGAGGATTATCGTTGAAGTGTCGGAAAGGCTTTTTTTTTTTAAAAAAAAATCGATGGTAACGCAGGGCCACACAAAGCTTAGCTACTATATGATTTTCTTGAAGAAAACGATATTCATTATAAAATGAGCCAGCTAATTAACCGGATTTAAATACCCCAGAGCTTGATTGGAATGCTCTAGAAATTGCCACTTCTCCACGTCAGTCACCTTTTCAGAAAAATCTAGACACTACGTTTAGCAGACATGTGTATTTGCCTCAAGCTATGACAACCTCATCTTTTTCAGCTGAGTGATCTATTTTGATGTTTGTAAGGTTGTATGAAGTAGTCACACTCCTTATTAGCTGGAATATTCCGGAAACACCAGAAGCTATGTCTTAGTTGTTATTGATCTTATATATATATCTGAAACTTTTACACCTGTTTATTTTGTAAGACTTATATGAGACCTGCATGATAGTATAAGGGATGTGAATTCATTACTTTAAACTAGTTATTGGTGTTATCAAAAATATTGATTATTGAGAATGTACCCCACTTTTAGATGCTGGTGTACAGACTTCATACCGATGGAAATTTTATTTTTACGAGTATTCTCTTTTTCAGAAGAAGCTTTGAAATTGCCGCTTTACAACTACAACAAATGACACTTCGAAAGGAATGAAATTTATTACGAAAGGCTGATTATATAATTGCGTTTACAGTTAATTTAGGAGATATTAAGCTTTAATTATATAAAAACTAAAAATAATCAATTACCGTTAATTCTATGTGATATAGTTGTCGTCTATAAACACTTTACTGATGCAAAATTATTAAATTGGGTACGAATCTTACTGGAAAAAGATATACATAGATTACATAAAGAGCAAATATTTAATCAAAATTATAATTCGACACTGTGGTAGTCGTTTTGTTAAATTAATAATCTTTAATTGTATGAGATCTGAGGAAAATGTTTCTTCTCAACTTTAAAGAATTTTTAAAATCAAAAATCATGAAGTAAATAGAACGTAATACAACAGTTTGTTATAGCTATATATATATATATGGTATGGATATTAATATAAAATTATATAAAAAAAAAGGCTTTAGATAGTTTAAATTAGAGATGATGTAACAAAGTGAGGTTATTTTTTGTGTTCAATCTGAGTAATGTAGTTCAAAATAAATAATATTAAAAAAATTTATTTCCAGCATGTTAATTCAAAATTAGTAAGCCGATCCATAGAATTTTATAGCATTTACTATTAATTGAAGTAGACAATCCTCGTGTGAAACACATGGATTTCTTATATACTATTTAAATTATATCTAGATCATGTTTATTTTATTTCAATTTTGAATAGACTATTTTTAAAAAGTCATAACATTAGAGTAATTTTTTTTTACAAAAAATCCCAAAAAGTATTTACATTTTCTCTGAATGCAGAGATATTGTATTAACTTTAGCAACTGATTTCATATTTAAGTGTACAGTTAAAAAATTTTTTATAAAATTATTAAGATAATAATAAGAAAATCATTGACTTAAAATATATAGCGCTACTTGTACCCATAATACGGGAAATAAAATTCTAAGAATTCATATTTGATATTTTCATCGGGATATCTCATTTTCTTCTTTAGAGAAATAATATTTCACTACGATGCAGTCTTGTCGAAAGTATTAAAAATTCTTGAACGTGAATACCTGATATGCAAATTATTAAAATTAACTGTTATGAATAAAAGATTCATAAGTTTTCTTTAAAATTATAACAACGAATGTCTAAGAAAAAAAAATTATAAGCTCACTAAATGCATTCAAAATAAAAGCAATGGAAAATAAACGATATAAAAGTATGAAAATATTTTATCTTAGAGCCCTTTACATATTTTATGTATGAGGGGCTATCCAGAAAGTAAGAGTACTGATTTTCTGACGCTCTAAGAGAATCTCTTTCAACTAAGTAGGCTCCACTGCGTTTGAGCTCTAAATCTTGGAAGTAGAATGCGTGCTCATTTGTCTTAGTTGGTTGATCCAAACAGTCAATGCTACGACTCTTGAACTCAATCGGTTAGCGCATCATCTACTACCCCTCTCACAGCCATGATCTGGCGCCTTTAGATTTTCACCTTTACCCTCTCTGAAGTAGCTTAGGGATGCAAAAAAGTTTTCGACCGCTGATGTCAACAAACTTGTAACTAAGTCTAAAAATAGAGTTTGATGAATATGAATAGGTAAAATTTTCAAAAATATATTATATTTTTCACTTTTAAGAAATTGGGTACTCATACTCTAGGGACAACTTTCATATAAATAATATTAACACTGCAATTTATAAAAAATTACATATTATTGAAATTCGAATAATTGATAACGCCTCATTTATTTTATTCGATATATTTCATTCTAGTCCAAGTCTCTTTTCCTTATTAATGTGGTTAGCGTGGTGTGGATGTTTGGAGAGGGGGTGCCAGCTCAGGTGTCGTCCTCGTCACTTGACCGTGGCTCAAAATTACGAGGTCCGTCGCCAATAGCCCACGTGTTGCTTCTAGTGCGATGTTAATAAAAAACTAAACTAAACTATCCTTATTAATGTGTAGTTTACTGAGTTTGTTTAAAAACTTTCAATCCCCCACCCCCTCTAATTATGTATCCTTTTCATATCTCCCTTTTATATATGTATTTCTCAGGAACTTTTCGATGTTTAAAAATTTTCGTAAATTTCGTTTACATCCTAAATGTTTTTTGAAAAATTAATACAAGTTTTATGAAGGCATTTTGATGAAAGAAACGGATAAAAGTATAGACGATTATTCAAAGTTTGGGTTAACGAGGATTGTAATATAAATAAGATTGTATAGGGTCAAGCTTATATTTAAGGTACACACACACACACACACACGCACGCACACACACACACACACCATATAATTCTATTTTTAACAATATCAGAATTACAAATTTACCTGTAATCAGAAAAAGGCAGAACGCCAGCATGACCAAGTATTTGTCCATGTTGAAGAATCGGAAATACAGCGATTAGCTGTTATTGTGTTTCAGGACTAGAATAGAAATTTCAGGAATACTTTGAACTCTATACCGAAAAATTTGCGTTGTAGGCCTTTGCATCATTTTCTCATCATGCGTTTTTGATCAACCATTGTTTTGTTCGAAACTATTCTTAAATTTTGTAAATTCATCAAAAATATCCGAATGCAGATCGGCTTGTGAATTTATAGCTTACGTGCGCACTTATGCAAATCGCATATGTTTTTAAATGAAAGAAACAATAAAAGTTCTAAAAACATAGTATATTCCTGAATTTCGAACAGAGGTCTCGAAATCCGAGATTAATCCCTTTAAAAAAACCCTTTCGATTTCCAAGACAATATTTCCTTTTAAAATAACAGTAGATTTGTTTCTGTGCCCTGCGAACTGGAACCAATAGCATCGTGTGAATTTACCTGAAAATGTAAATTTTTCTATTCTTCTTTTAACGGCTACATAGAATTTTTCTTTTCATTTTTACTAATTTTTCTATCATAGTTAGAGTAATATGTTATGTATTATATATGAATGATAAGCATTTGTGAAAAATGCAAGATTATGAAATTTTTATCACAATATCGATTAAAAATTCTTATGGAAAATTATTCTGAATAAATTGGATTTAATACTTCGAAGTAATAAACTTGTATGTGTGTATGGTATTAATTACTTAAAAAGTATAAAATTGAAGTTCCTAATATGGACGCTCGCGCGTACATCAAAATTTGCCGATAACGTTAGACTTTATTTTGTCTTTTCAATTAATATGAATACTATAATCATAAGCATGAAATATACCAATCTTTAAAAGCATTACTTATCAAAACAAACGATTTAAAATTTAAAGAGAAACCAAATATATAAAAATAGTTCCAAACAAAATAAAAGTAATCTATAACATACGGGGGGAAAAATCACGTATCACAACTCTAAATTTATTAAATAAATTCATGAAAAACAAACCACTAGAATATTTTTAAAATCTGAAATAAACTACTAGATCTGAAATAAACTACCAGATCTGAAATATGGGTACCTATTATACTTTGTTAAGTAATAGGAGACATTTTTTTCCGGAAAAAAAACTGCTTTTTAAAAAGCAAAAAAGCAAGTCTTGTAGAATTTATATCATAAGTATGCAAACAAAAGAAGGGGTAATAAAAAAAAACTTCGTTACAATAAGAGAATAATTGATATTATGATATTAGCTTATGATAGAAACACGTCAATGTATATATATATATATATATACAGAGAGAGAGAAAGTGGAGACGTATTTCGGAATATAGTATGTGGTAGATTGTCTTTTAAATACATTGTATTTCCTTTTAACAGGAACAATTAACACACACATACTTAAAAATATTCAATAACACCAACTCAAAGTTCGCATAATTACTGAAAACAGCTATTCAAATCACAATATCGTAAAATGTCTGCATACACTATATCAGGGATGGCGAGTCAATGGCACGCGACACTATATTTTGGGCACGCCACAGATTACAAAGTTCACTATGAAGCATATTACGAACGAACGCGAGTGATCCTACGCTATGGAGTGTTCGGGCGCGGGGCGGCGGAAAGGAAGCGCGTTCGTTTGTTATTGTAGTTACATCGAGAATTACAATTGCTAATGCCGCATAGTTTGTTTATGCATTGCATAATAGTCAGTCGCATTGCATAATAGGCTAGTACACCAAAATAAAAAAATGTGCAAGATAGTAAGTGTATCAGAGAATTTGAGACTTTGTGGACTGAGAAATATGGCATGATTAGTAAAGGCGACAAAGTAGTGGGTGTTTTATGTTCTGGAACAGTGGTATGTGTGTGTAGAACTTCGTATGTAAAACGTCATTTTGAAACAAATCACAAATTCGTGAATCCAGAAGCGAACCAGAGCAAATGGAATTAATTGCAAGTGCAATGAAAGACAGAACTAAACAGTCGACGTTTATGATTAAATAAGTTGGCAAAAATTGTCACACGAACGTGGTAAATGTCATTGCTCGGCATAGTAAACCTTTTCAAGAGGGAGAGTTTTTGAAGGAAGCCTGGTTAGCATGCGCACCCTCACTTTTTGATGATTTCGATAATAAAGATAATTCAGCGCATCAAATATACTCCTCTATTTAGAAACACAATAAAAGAAAGAATCTTAAAACTGGTCGGAAATGCAGCATATCAACAAAAAATTGACATTAACTCAGCTCCTTTTATATCGCTATGTCTTGACGAAAGCTCTGACGTCACTAAATTTGCACGTTTAGCTGTTTTTGCTCGACATTGCGTAAGAGAGAAACGTCATTAAGGAAGAATTAATTGCTATAACATCGCTGCTAACAGCTACAAAGGACACAGATATTTGTACGGCTGTTAAAAATTCGCTTGCTGAAAAAGAAATTGATTTGAAAACATTGTTTCAGTAACAACTGATGGTGCTACAAGTATGGTGGGCAAAAAAACAATTAGTTTCATAAGTTTATTTCAAACAGACATAGGACATTCGATTCTTGAATTCCCCAGCATCATTCATCAACAACCCTTGAGTGCTGTAGAGACTTCCATCATCTAATTAGCGAATCCTAGGATAGATGGCAGCACTAAGCCGCCTCTCGATACTGCTGTGATGCGGCCGAAACCGGTTTTGACTGGTAGAAATGAGTTTCCGAAAATTGGCGCCAATCTTATCCGTTGGGACCGAAAAGGAACGTTGAGAGTGGCATATAGGCAGTAGAACTATGAAGTTTTCCTCGAAGCTCCTGTGTTGAGCGTGTATGTTACAGTAGTGAAATGTTTACCTTAACCATTCTAAATGTTTTATGTTATCTGTAATATCCGTCTTATTGTGCTGTTCTGTGACGTCGTGTGGTAATATATTAAATTTTAAAGAATAAAGCTTATTTATTTCGAGTTGAACCCGTCACAGTGCTAAGAGTGGCTTAACATCTCTTGATAATGTAATGGCGGTAGTTAGAAAAATAGTCAATCTCTCTCATCACGTCTCATGCTTTAAATAAGCGAAAGTTTGATGCTTTATTAAATTAAGTCACCTCGGTGTATAATGGCTTACTGATGTATAATAATGTTCGCTGATTGAGGCGCGGGAACGTACTTCAAAGATTTGTTGATTGTTTGGAAGAAATCAGACTGTTTCTGCAAAATGAGGGGGAAATTGAACAATACCCACTAGTTGTTGGATGTTATGTGGCTTTCAAAATTGATGTTTTTTACAGACATATTCCAACGTTTCAATGAATTGAACGTGAAGCTTCAAGGCAGATATAAAACAATTATCGTCATGACAGATCTCATTCGCGCTTTTGACGCTAAACTGCATGTTTACACACACACAGGAACGATATTATTACAAGAAACTACAAGTATTTTCCAAACTTGAAAAAAAATATCAACGATTTAGATATACATGGGGAACCAGGCGAAGAAACAGTCACTGAAGAATTTATTTATGTAATTGATTCTTCAATCAATGAATTTTCTCAGTTTGAAGAATTATCGGAAACACTCAAGTTTATTATGCTCCCCGATGTGACTTCATTTGATAAACTGAACTTGTCCCAATTCGATTGGTTGGAAATCGAAGAATTTGAAATATAGTTTATTGATTTCTAGTCTGTTCAGTATGGATTCAAACATTTATTGAAACAAGGAAATAGTCGGAATTAATCGAAACAGAAAGATTGACAAGCAATCTGAGTAAAAATGCCAATAGCAAAATTTTGGAAATATGGAATTCGTTACCAGACACATTTAACTGTTTGAAGAAGCTGGTTCGTGCTATTTTAACCATATTTTCATCTACCTATGCCTGCGAGTCATTATTTTCAGATGAATAACATTAAAGGTTCGCTTAGGAACCGTTTGACAGATGACTCCAGTTTAGCATGCATTCTGCTAAAAGTAACATCTTACAACCCTAATATAAGTTATTTGTCATCTAATCTGCAAACCAGAAATCACACTAATATTACTTTATTTTGAATTACGCTTATAACTGAGACATTGCAATATATATATTTTTTTGTAGTAAATAAAGAGTTTTGAGTTGATAGTATTTAGTACTATTATTTTCCCAATAATCGCGAAGTCAAAATTATATGTCGGCACGTCTATGTCCTCATTAAACATTTTCTTAGAAAAAATGGCACTTTGATACATAAAGGTTCGCCACCTCTGCACTATATAAACTGAAACTGATACACCCAATGGTTCTAATATATACTTAATAGAATGTCTTAGAAAATTCTAGTCTCCCTTGAAACACATTTTTGTAAGCCAGGAGAAATTAAGGATTATGAAAATTCAAGTCAATCAGATTCCTAGAAACGTACAAAGACATTATTTAAAATAGATTTGTTAATTATTTCCCCCATTCTACTAGACTCTGTACTTATTTCAGTTGTCCAGGTTTTCTGGATGCTTACGATAGTGCAAAGTTCCTTGAATATATTTGAGTTAAAATTTGTGCCTTGAACCGAATGTGAGATGAGAGGCAATCCGTATCGTGATATACAATCTTTTATCAGAATGTCAGTAATTGTCAACGCTTTTTGTTCTGGTGTTGATATAACTTCTGTTCTTTTGTGAAATAATCCATATTTACCAGAAGTATCGATTGCCTCACTCAATCGCAGGAAATGGCCCTGGGACATTTAGACGAGCTTTTTTAATTATTTGTCATAACTTTGTAGTTATTCTCAAAACTTTCGTTTTAAGTTCACCCCCCCTCCCCATTCTTTGTCCCAGGGACCCATCTTCGGATGAGTACGGGAGCCACGTCCCCGCGATCGCCGAGTGCAAAAAATTTAATAAGAAAGGAAGACAAAAAAAAAAAAAAAAAAAAAATCTTTGTTTCGTTAGAGTTTAATTTAAAGGATCTTTTTACAGATTTTTTTAATTATCAGTTAGGAGATGCTTTTGTGGTTTTATTAAGTTTTGCAATTATTTTTCTTTTCTTTAGACTCATTTTTTATAATTACTTTAGATTCATTTTTGGGGGGATTTGATCAATATAAATTTACTTTTGCTCCATTTATATCAGTACACGTTTTTTCGGTCGAACCCACATGTTTGCCGTGTACAGCGACTCATACCGAGAAAAAAGGAATCTGGGAGATCCTGCTCATTTCCTTTTTATACTTAATTCTCCGCTGATGGGTAGCAGCATTGAGTCCGCTCCTGTCAAATGGCTAGTGATTGCTTCTTAGGGGCTCTTTTTCAAGTCCCAAAGAAATTGCTACATGGTCAGTATTGCGCTTATGTGAGCCTCGGGTGAACTGACAGATCCTCACCCCCGAAGCTGTACTTCTACTTCAGTGCCACCACTGAGATAAGTATCGTGCTTTGCACAAGATTTATAACGGGTGAGTTACCTCCTCTTGTGGGGTCCTTGAAAGGAGGAGAGGCACTGAAGTGGACAGTAAAAACTTCCGTATGGATTCTAACTCTTCTTTGCGTCCTAAAGAAGGCATAAATCTGTCAATACTCTCTCCATTTAAGAAGTTGGAGCAGCGTATGCCAGATAAAACCAATAAATCATTATCAAAAAAGTTGCAAGCTTGTGAATTTTCGATGTATTTATACCCGTTCCGGTTGAGGGAGTCGTCACATCGAAAATTCACGAAAAGTCTGTAACTTTCTCCCCAGTATCTTTCTTTTTTTTTCTCTAGCTTCCAGCACTTTCGGGAACCTTCCACTTGCCTCTAAATTCGCCAAGGTTAAGAGATCATTATTAAGACTTCCCACGGCTGGCTAATGACATCTCCGTGAATGTTTCTTTTCCTTCACAAGAGAACCGTTGCAGGAAAGCGTCATTTCATGTTCGTAACAATACCATTTATATTTCCATTCCCCTACTGAAACTTTAAAAATGTTTCTATCACGTATGGACCTTATTGCTCTTATTTTTGAATTTAAAATAGTATTTGCTAAGACATTCAAAATCTAAAACCTTTCCAGTCTCTAGGGCTGTTGCAAAAATAACTCGATTCAAGGATGTGTGACCTCGTTTCTGACAGCTATTATCAAATGCTGTCACTATAGTTAATATTTACAATTTCTTCTAAAACTTTTTTCATTGATAAATTACTCACTTTTGTTAGGCTGAGCAGAGGTACATTCTTGTAACGTTCAAATTTTGCAGGTGATGGTGGTAAATTCTTAATTGTACAAAATTGTCTTGTTACATTTGCATGTACAGTACATGCTGCTGGCCAAAATAATTTTTATATCATCGAATCTACTTGACATATTACACGTCATTGATCTAGTAGCTAATACAATGAAAACGTACTGTGAAATTAAATTAACACATAACACTGTCCGTATTCCAGAATCTCCTCTAATGTCAAGTAAATCAGATTTATTTCAGTATTTGGACTAGTCCATGTACTTTAACAATTGGAAAATTGTACTCAAAGTATTAATGTTAACAATACTTCGATCATCAAAAAGAAAATCATTTGAAGTTTATACAGTATTCGTTATTTTCCTTCTCGAAGTACTGGCATTATCGTTGATGGCATCTAATATTTCTCCATCACGATGAATTTGTGTAGGTTTTAAAATAGCATTTATGCTACACAAAAAATTTTGTACGAGGCATAATTAGAAGCAAAGTCGGCAGAAATCAAGAATTAGTGAAAAATAATTCAGAACATATTTTGCCAGGGTGTATACATTTTCAAATTGCAAACACGAAAATGAAATAAGGCAATGTGTTGATTGAGAGAATTGGGAGGGATATGGAGCAACGTAGGTTATTATTCCTTTTAAATCATGGTACAATAATATGTAAACACATCTGTACTAATGCAGTTAAAGGTACAGTTAGCAGAATATAGTGTCATGGAGTCACAAAAACTTTAAAATAAATTTTAAAAACATAAGAATAAACGCGTTTCAAAATAGTGTCTCACAAAAGTTCCCCGCCCTCATTTAAAAATGAGAACATGATATGTTTGGTTCTATTTTAAAAGTTAATTATACAGCGTTCTATGTTTATCAAATTATCATAAATAATATTTATATGCATTCAGAGAAGTACTCTCTGTTTTAAAAGGTACAAACAAAAAAATGCAAAATGCATTTTAAGATCTCAGTTACTTTAATAATGTTAAACGATTTAGAAAATATGTAATCATTTTTTTAAATGACATAAAGTAGATATTTTATTGAATGGAAACTTTGATTTTTTTTAGAAATTATAAGTAATGTATGACAAGGTATTAAATTTTCAAGTCTCCAAGAAAATCACTGGTTTATAATAATCGGAATCAAGAGCAAAGAGAAAGACACTGCTTTTACGTTCTAATTACTTCATTACTAATTGCAGTAGATGGTATTGACCATTTCATTCTCAGCAAATATTCGTCCATTCCTTGCATTCCAAATGCTCTACACTTATGTGCGAGTATGGCTGCAACTTGCTTTCAGCCTGTCCTATCTGGAGACGATAGAAAGGCCATAGAAAAGTTGCATTCCCATTTCATTGTGACAACGATCCCAAGCAGAACTTTGTAAGTGCTTGAACTACTAAAAAATGTACATAACAAAATTGTAATTTTTCTCTGATTTTGTTCTCGATCTTATACTTCCGGAAACTTTCCCATTCCTAACCTGACAGAAAGACCGTGATATCTGACAGTTATGGTTTTGATCATTCTGGTGAGCGATATTCGATTCTTTATTCCATCAAAGACCATTGTGAGGATTGTGCCAATTTATTAACGTCGACCCAGGAGACAGCACTAGGATCATTAGTGACCTACTTCATAATTTTAAGCCATAGTCAAGCGATTAGGACCGTATGTAAGCTTGTATTTCACTCTACTAATTTCCCTATGTAATAACATTCACCCCACGTGTTTCATTTACATTTCTACTATGCTGCAAAAAAAAAAAAAAGGTTACGTTTTGTTGCACAAGTCAATAGATCTAGTGTGGCTTACATTTATTCTTACTCATAAAAACAATTTTATATAGCTTTATTTAGCTATAGCTTTATTTAATTTATTTTTATGTGTATTTATCGAGGTAATGCATTAAATACCTTTTATCGTATCCCCGTTTTTTCCCTGCTGCATTATCAGTTTTTTCGTCCTACCTCTTGTTTGTTTAAGTGGTGTTAATATTTAAAAACTTGAGAAGTAACAGAACATTTTTGTATATTTATAGAATAATAAAAATTTAATTTTTATACAGTAATAAAAATGTATAGTACAATTATGCTGTTGGTAAAGAAAAGCTAAGCATGAAGCACAGTTTGCGTTTGTTGATCTCCTTCTGCGGAGCCTATTCTTTTCAACTTTGTGTTTTGGGTGTTCTGATACTTTCTGGTTTTTCATTTGCTGCAAAACTGCCAATTTATTCTTTATTATAACTTAATATTTTTCACCCTTTTACTTTTGTGGGGTTTAGTTAGTTGTTTGCCAAGTTCCTTTAGAAAAAGACGTCTTTTAGATAATTTGTTTTGATTGTAAGGAGGATTTACGTGCATAAAAAACAAGAGACATATTTATTACAGCAAGGTCAATTATATTGTGGAATAAATGCACTTACCCTCTTCCAGTGTTTAATATTTCCAAATATACGCAGAAGTTAATTTATCCATAGTATCTACACCATTTTTAGTTCATTATAATATAAAATTATATGTAATGTCTTTTATTTTTCGATTGAAACTTTGGCCTCATGGTGTGCAGTCAAGGGATAGTTATCCATATATTCTTTTTCAATACATATGAAACGAGAGTTAAATCCGATTGAAAGCCAAATAACAAGCAAAATATTTTTCTGTTATGTGACATCAATTTCCTATTTTTTCCAAAGATATTCAAATATATTGAAGACAGTTCTCCTAACTGTCATAAAGTTCTTTTATTTTATTTGGAAAATTTTGGTTATTTATGGTATATTCTATGTGTATTTATTTTTTATAACCCCTATAATAATATTTATTTTGTATAACCCCTATAATAATAATTAAGTTCTATACAATCAGAAGTAGCACTAAATTAGTAATTCCTATCGTAGTAGAATTTTCGTACGCTTATCACTTAATCTGGAATAAATTGATCAACACGTAGAATCTTTTGAAATTCTTTGCACTTTTTCTTGATACGCGTGCTTTATTTTCTTATACAGTTTTAGAAAATGAATATGAATATCAGTGATCAAAAACATTAAGAACCTGACATGTAATTAAATAAGTAAATAAAAATGTATACTTCGCTATATATATAATATTGTGTCTAATCATTTTTCGTAAAAAAATCATTTGTTTATTTTTTTGTATTGCAAATTATACTATAAAAGATCAATTGGAAATATAATTATAATATTAAATATACTTTGAATTTAACAAGTACCGTGAAAGAGTTAAAAAATTGTGGTTAAGGAAAAAAAAGTCTTTACCGTTTTACTTCTTGATGTAGAGAAATCTAAGCTAGTACGATTATATAAACTACATTATACATAAATTACTACAGTGGCTCGCATTCCCGGTAGTTAATATATAAATTGCATAAAAAATTCAGTCTTTTATGGAATGCATTATGATACCAATAGGGATTGGGAACCATAGGAAGACTTTCTGTGGTGGTCAACTTTAGATTGGGCGGGGTTTTATTGAAAAATAATACCAGAATTATTTTTTTGTTATCACAATTCTTGTTATACCACAAAGCTACATGTACCTTTTACGTTATGCATTTATTCACTTTCCGACATGGCATCCCATCTTTTTCCAACCATATCCGCCAACGTGAAACTTGTTGGGCAAGTGAGCCATGTTGGGTAGGAAAAGAATTTTGTTGGTTATTGTCGATAATGGGCTTCAATGGAAGCTTTCACCTCATCGTCAGAATTAAAATCTTTTCCTTTAAGGTGCTATTTCATCTTCGGAAAAATGTGAAAGTCACAAGATTATAAGGAAGGTGCAATAAAGCCTTGTTGCTTCAACATCCTCTCCATGCGGATCCCCCTCTTCCTCAGTTCTCAGCACACCAACGACACCTGAAAACAAAGAAAACAAATGCATTACATGCAGGACACATATAGTTTTTATGCTCAACAAGAAATGTGAAGTTTGTAATCAAATAAAAAAAGTTATGGCCATGTCTCGTAAACTCATGTTCATAAATTAAGGATAATTCAGAATTACACGGAACTCGGAATCAACTCGAAGGTAAAACTTTCTTCTGCAGAATTATCATACACATCTTTAAGAATAATACGCAAATTACAGGAAGTCATCAGATGACGTCGATAGTACGTCACAATGACGAGAGTGTAAAAGATGTATATAAGGAATGGGAGCAAAGAAGAAATATTGTTCTCAAATGTTCTGTAAGCCGCTCAGTACCACAATCGCATAGTTATGACACAGAGGACGCATGTTATTGATTATTTACAAACTAGAATTAGCGGCCGCCAGGAATGTGGGAGTAATCAGAAGGAAGTATCCGAGGGACTTGGAATCGCCCCAAGTGTCATCTCTAGGCTTTGGCAATGATTCCAAAATGATGGAAATGTCTATAAACGTCACGGAACAGATCGCTCCCCCGAGTTGCAGGGCCGAATGACGATTGGTATTAGGGCTATTTGGCAGTAACTGAAAAAAGAAGCAGACAGAGAACTGCATAAGACCTTTCTCGTCAGCCATCTTCAGTTACGGTTACAACAGTTTCAAGGCAAACCGTGCACAGATGTTTGGGACATATTGATCCATATGCTCCCAGGCCTGTCAGATGTGTTCTGCTCACGGCAATTCACTGTCACCAGCTATTAGACTAGAATAGAAAATATGCAATGTGGACATCGTCACAGTGGGTTGTGTAATGTTTTGTGACGAGTCCAGGTTTAGCTTGCAGTCTGATTCACGTCGGTCTTTCATATACAGAACTCCAAGTACCTGTTACCACCAATACAACATCATCGAACAAGACCGATACGGTGCTGTGGTGAAGGATTGCTCATTTGGAGTGGAATTATACTGGACTCCAGAAGAGATCTGCATGTTCAAATCGGTACCATGACAGGTCAAATTTATTGGGACATCATTCTGAAGCAACATGTGCGTTTGCTTAGGGGTAACATAGGCTCAGAATTTGTGTTTATGGATGATAACGCCCGTCCTCACCATGTAAAATTATAAACGAATGCCTTCAATCTGAAGATATCACCCGTATATAATGGCTAGCATTCTCATCTGACTTAAATTTGGTAGAGAATGTGTGGGACATGCTTGGTCGACGAGTTGCAGGCCTTAGGACCCGTAATACATCTCCTGCATGTGTATCGGAACTTCGGAGAGTATTGCTTGCTGAGTGGAGTAATCTTCCCCAAGATCAGCTCGATAATTTGATACTCAGCATGCCTAGACGTGTACAGACTATATTTCATCATCTGGGGACATACAAGGTATTAAAACCATCATACCAACCATGTAATGGTAAGTTTTTATAACGGAGATATTTTTTTGTAATTGCTCTAGGGAGCAAAAATCGTAGGTTTATGAACGGTATCATACATACACCACCTTTTTTGTCCTTCATCTTAAGTTTAGTATATAGGATTTATGAATAAGTCAAGTTTGTTTTGTTTCTGAACCTTTATTTTCCGGAGATGGCATTTCCTTAATTTATGGAAATGTGTGTATTTATGGGAATAGCACATAAATTAATTAGAATGTTTCTGTAAAATTCATATAAAGCAGTAATTTTTATGCATCGATATTCTAATTTTCGAATTTTCTAATGAAGTTTATTCGATACATGGAGGGGGCAAAGTATAAAAGTGGAGGTCGTATCCATTTTAAAAAATTCTGAAGTTGAATCATGGGTGCATATCCGCGTTTCCACTACGGCCATCATGTGCATTCGAAGAGGAATGCTGAACGGGGAGCTTATCTGAGGGTTAAGTCCATCCCTGGAGGCGTATAACAATAGAAGATAATGCAGCTCATTTGACATCTTCGGTACCAGAGAGAGGCTTTAAATTACTGGACGTCAATTGGAATCTTCATATTTGCTATAGAATATGTACGACACCGTTCTATGTACGACCGCACTTGACAAAATATATTTAAATAAGCCTCCACAACTCTAAATTTATATAAATAAGAAATAGCAATATACAAAAAAATATACTACCAATATTATGGATTAATTTTTTTTGAATAATATATTTCTAAAGATGAACAACTATTAATTCATCTAATAAAGGCATGTATTGAATAGAAATAAATGTAACATGTAAAATGCACCAGTGGTAGATAGGGAAATGAAAGGTTTAGACATGCTCGTCCATGCGGAAAGAAAAAGATCCTATAATTTGATTTTTTTTACTGTTCTTTCAAATAGAAAAAAAATGAATATTTAGTGGTGAAGAATAAAAACAAATGAAAAAAATTAAAATTAATGTTAATCGAAATTTAAGATAGTAATCTGATAACTTTAGAATGTCAGAAAAAGGAAAAATTTGTTGGCGTTGTATTATGTACTGGGATAGAGATTATTGCATTTTTCTTTTATTTTAAGCAGATAATTCGATATTTACATAAAGGTTTATTCAAAAGGAATCACCCGATTTCAAAACGATACATTTTCATGAATAAACAATTCAGAAATATAAGTTATATATGAATGCAAAAGGAAAATATGGAAGTTACTTTTACAAGTGTTCAGTATGACTTCTTTTAATGAAACATATGATGTCAATTCGATATGTAAATTCCTGCCAAACAGTTTGTGAAGTGAGTGGAAATTGATTATACAGCAGCAAAAATTCAGTGTTTAAGTTAACATAAATTTGTAGGTGATGGGGGCACATACACATTACCTTTTACAAATCCTCAAAGGAAGAAATCATATGGGACCATATTTGACGACTTGGGTGGTCACTTATGCAACATTAAGTTATTTGGTCTACTGCGAGGTAGCTCCGTGAAAGCTTCTGAAACGACTTCCTCGAAATAGTTTCACGAAGAAAACACGAGAGCCATGAATATAAAACTTCCACATTTCTCCTTTGTATTCATGTATTACTTACCAATCTGTGTCGTTTATTTTTGAAAATATGGAATTTTGAAATAGGATGTATTCATTGTATAACTGTATTATTAGCTATTGAAGCAATTGTGAATGCAATTAACATAAATGTATGCATTAAAATGTATACATAGTATACATTAAATGTATTTGCAATTTATTAAGTGTTAAGAAAGCTATATACGAGTAGCGAACTAGTAATAATTTAAGAAACAATTATTACTGCTTGTAAGCTACTTGTATATGGGTTTCAGGGTACAAATATTAATAATTTAAGGAACAATTTGGAAGAAAAAATAAATTAATTGAGTTAGAATTTATTATAGAAATGTTACACGTTATCTTTTCAATGATTAATACGTATATATATGAGTAGTGAAAGACGTTACGCACTGATTCAACCCCTCTCCCCCACATTTTACGGTGGAACGAATTCTCAAAACTCATTAGCAACATGCCTGGGGGAAGGGAGGATCCTTCCCATCACTTCCCAAAACACTAGCAAAATAAAATATCCGAGATACATGCGAGCGTAAGTTTTTGAAAGCAAAAGCTGTCAAAGAAAGAGACATTCACAAGGAAAAAAAAACATTGAAAAGATACACATTTTGAAATTTATGAGAAATATTTCCTGTTCTTTTTTTTTTTAATAATAGGCAAGATGTTATACATTGTTTATGTTGCATATTGGAACATTTCATCAAATCATTTACATATAGTATCATCGATTTAAGAGGTTAGTTTTACCATAAATTTTCAATTGCGCGCGGATTTCCAATTTTAAGATCTGTACCGAAATCGTATATGGAACATTCTAGCCAACTGTATCCTGTTTCGAAGAGCGGAAAGTATTGTTTCTGAACCGGAACGATTTTTTAAATTTTTAGTGGCGGTGAGTCTTTAAAAAAAATCTTTTTTTTGAAGGTTTCCGTAGCAAACGTAAATATTTTCCAAACTGCAGATTCTCTGGAATGTTGTTAGTGAGGCATTTTCAAATTTTTCATAGATATTTTGTAAGCGTTTCTAGAATTTGTAACTATCTTGCGATATTGATTACGTGTTTCTCAGTCGAATCGAATGAAGGAATTTAAAGCTCAGTATTTCGATAACTGTTCTGGAAATGTTTAATGAATCCACACATTTATGCAAGCTTTAGGAGAACGAAGTTTCAAAACGAGAAATTCCTTATTAGAGGATGAAATGAGAGCTAACGGCATCGAATACTTAAATACAAGATTCCTATAACTAAAAAGTGTGTATATAAACCAGCTGTGTGTGGACAAAAATTATTAGTAGTTGTGCATTGTTACTTTTTTTATTCTTGCAGTATGGATCATTATAAGTTCCTATTAGCTTTCAGCCTTTTAATATTGTCACGTAAGTATGCCATTTTTTAAATTTTTTTAAATAAAAGGAATTAAGAGTAAATGTACCGTAGAACATTATAATTATCGAATTAATATATTAAACTGAATATATATATATATATATATATATATATATATATATATATATATATACACATTGATTTGCTGTCTTAGTTTTTATGTTTACTTGAGCTCAATTCCTTTTCAAAAATTTGATATTCTTGTAAAATTGTCATATAAGTCATACAGTTTTGATTAAACTCTATTTGAATCATCTAATTTTTATAATCGAAAAATGGATTAGATATTATTTTTAATTTTTCCATATGGTTAATTTTCTAATTTGTTCCGTTAATCATTGATTTTTTTAAAATTTATAATCCCTGCCAAGAAGGTATTGTTGATGTAAGAAATCAAAATAATTGTATAAAGTTTAACAATTACAATGCTATTAAACTTGTTCAAAATGCTTACTAGAAGGATAAAGAAAGTTCTATTAATACTGTGACTCTCTTAGTTGTCAACCATTTGTGCCTTCGCAATTCACTGAAGTTCATACAGGGAACAATCAGTAAAGAAAATCAAACTAATATTTATTAGACGCTTGTAAGGATCCTGAACTCAATTTGAGTAAAGAAACATGGAGGAAATCCCCTCTAGCATTCTTAACAATAGATTCTCAAAAATGATTGCTTATTTGAAATAGTACTAAAGGTGGGTCCGAATCAGGAACTAATCCCAATTTAATCTAGATTGTCGTAGACTCTCTCTACTACTATTACTATTTCTATCACCTCTTATTTTTTACACCACATTCTTGATTTCCTATCAACTCATTCACTTCAACTTACATTTTGGAAATGCTATATGCATAATTTACAAATAGAGGCTGTCGAATCAAACAACGTCATAGAAATACCCATAAGGTCAATTGAGGGAAAATACACATGAGAAACCTGTTATAACATGTTATGTTAGGTCCATCAAGAACATTATGAACAGCAACCATTCGATGTGGAATGGATGCACACAGACCTCTAACTTTTACGATTCCTCCTGAAAATATATCATTCTACTTGAGATGAAGGTGGAGAAAATGTCCATTCTCTTGTAGCTCAACATATGACCATTAAGCTGATTAATGTTAAATTCTGAAGAGTGAAAGGCAACTGTTTCAATTCATCCTCATGTTCCTTAAAACAACCTGTATTGCACTTTGATGTAAGGAATGAAGAATTATTATCTGAAACAATCCCACAGGTGTTTACTTTCTCCAGGTAAGTAGGGGCATAAAGACTCCGAGTTCACCTAATAGTTCAGCTTATCCAGTTTGGCTATTGCACCATAAGCAATCCCATTCACAACCGAGGTAGCCTAAAGATCATTTTCTTTTCAATGGGGTTTACATGGGTGACATGCCCCAGAATACCATGGCGATCATTCGTTGTTTTCGATCCTCCTTCTTCCCAATCAGTTTTTACCTTTCTTTCAATATTTATTAAGTCCAGAACGCTTTATATTTTGTTCGGCACAGCAGACCCACATCTGTCGTGTACTTACGATAGGGCGGTTTCTTAGGCTAAAAAAAGTTTGTCAACTGACATTATCGTCATCATCATCCCGAAACAAGGACAGTCACCAAGGAAAGTTGTCAATACCATTGGGAGAACATGTTTCTGGAATTCACATCGGGTCTCTCGAATCAAGCAACATCATAAAAGTGCCTATAAGATCAAATGAAGGGAAATATGTTTAATAATCCGCTATAATACTCAGTAATAGTTTTTGGAATTAGCAAAATTAAGAATCTGAATAACATAATGTTTGTGTAGGAGAACTGTTATCATAATGATTCACGATTGAAATTTAACAACGGGTGCTGATGTTTGTTATAATATCATGCAATGATGTTTTCAAGAAATGAAGATTTGAAGTCAAGTTCTTTTTTCTATTCACTCGTTTCTTCATACTAGTTTGCTGTAAAATTCAACTGCAATAAAATGTCTTTCAAAACAGTTTAATAGAAATCCTTCAGCTGCGTTCACATTGAACATGCAAACATGCAACGGAGAAAGAGTATGCTTTAAGCAGTATTAATGGGTAGACTAAAAGTCCCTGTGTGATAAACTTAAAAACACTAATGTAAAATCAACTATATGGTTTACCAAAATGCATTAGGATGAAAATGTTTCCCTCGATTAAAAAAAAAAAAAAACAGTTTCGAATTTCGCCCATAGATAAGGATGTATCGTAAAAACAGTAGAAACAAAACTCACCATCAATAACTTTGCACATTAATTTTGTAAAGATAAATACGCAGCACTTATGCTTAAATACTCTTATATAATTTATATTTGTATCCCCAATTATAATATTTCAGTGCGTTTGGCGTTTGTGGAGCAAACCTAGATATATTATTTCTGATTCACGGTGTCAAAATTAATCTTCACAAATAAAAAACGTAATTAGAAAACGTAAAACTAAATTCAAGATAGTGCAATGCCATCTTTAAATGAAATTCGAAACTATTTTACTAACACAAATGAAAAATTTTAGCGCGAGAAACCGCTAAATTTAGCCAATTAGTTAATATTAGATTAAATTTTAAAATATATGAGGGACTTTTGGTCCACATTTGTCATCACTGTTTGCAATTTGAATTAATTTTTATAGATTTACCACTTTCACGTTCAATATTTAATGTGAATGACATATTAAAACTTAAAACGTTTTCGAATAATTTAAATGTTCTGTAGTTCCTACGGAACAAAGTAATTTTATATTTATTTGAGAAAAAAACAATAATGGTATAAATATTTTTTAAAGAACTGTATTTTTGCTTAAACGTAATTTTCTTTTTGGTTTTTACTTTGAAAATTTTTAGATGAATTATATAAGCAACATATTAGTATTTTTAAATTTTTCTTCTTAAGAGCAACATTCAATCATTTAACAAAAGCATTAATTTTCTCGAAATTCATTAACAGTGTTCATATCTTGAATTTAATTTAAATATTTAAAAGAGTACATTGTTTGGAGTGATTGAATAGTGTGCATATAAGCAGTGCTTTTGAACATCAACTACATGCTATTGTTTCACAACATAAAACATGTTTTTAAAAATGTAGTTTTCCTAATGTGAGTGGATCTAATGGACTATTTATATAACTTATTTGGGGATGGTTTCCAAGGGTTTTAATCATGACATCTTATTTCTTAAGTATTTTGAAATTACTTTCTTCAGTTTTTAACTTTTTTGTAGTGTGCTGGGGGGGGGAAGAAAAAAGAGATGCGGGGTTTAAAGGTATGTAATGTGTTGTTTCAATTAATTAACACAACTATACAAGAAATAAAGGTACATAAAAATATGTTTATGAGCAAGAAAAATTATAAACCACATTAGGTCCATTAATCCCATATAGTCGATAATTTTTCAACAAGATAGAAATCGTACTTTTTGAAATGACGATTGCCCCCCAAAATGAATTCTTAATTTGAATTTTAAATCCACATTTGCTGAGAGTATTAACTACGCTGACTTATTTACCGTGCTTAATATATCATCGTTCTGTATTTGTAGTGCTAGAATTCTCCAGTGGTCTATCATGTGGCCTAAACGAACATGTTGTCAATTGCATAAACCCGTGCAACAAGTGTGCAGAAAAAGGAGTCCACTGTGATTCCCTCTGTTTTTACTCCTCACTTGACCGTGGTTCAAAATTACGAGTTCCGTCGCCAATAGCCCTAGTCTTGCTTCTAGTGCGACGTTAATAAAAACAAAACTAAAACTAAACCCCACTGTTTTTACGGATGTAATTGTCTTCCGTAACATTTGAGGAATCAATTTGGAGTTTGCGTTCGAAAAGAATTGTGTAAAGGTCAGCATTTTAACAGCTTATTAAACGTAGGTCGTTACCGATAATTATTCTCTTTTTACTTTACTTTTTTTTCGGAATTTTTCTCTTCATCCCATTTTTACTATTCAGACATGGAAAGACGTGTCCTTTTCGGTCCTGAATTTGATATTAGAAACTTCCTATTTCAACGTTTCTTTAAAAAAAGATCTCTTGCTTTCGTTAGCTGCTGCAGCCGTATACTTTGTTTACACACGTGACCTACTTTAATTTGATTTCATTCTAATTTTTATTTCAATTTTTTTTCAGCAAGAGTTGGATTGGTTTTTCCTTCACGTAAGCTAAAGCGATTTAAAATAATGTCATATTTCAGGTTTATTATTTGTTATTACGTATTTCAGGATTACTATCAAACTATAATAATTTCAGTATATTAATTTATGAATATAAATTTTAAAAATTAAGGAAATGGAATATCAATTTAGGCATCAATTGACCTCTGTTTATAACTCTACGAGGTCTATCTTCAATAACCGTTTTACGTGGCTTTGTATATATACATCGCCATCTATTCTAATTCAACCAAAAATAGAACTACTATATATTCTTTTCTACTACTATTTTAAGTTTTTTCAAGAATGTATTATTACGATACTGAAATGAACTGATACTTTGAAATAATAATATAGCTATTATTTATTTATAAATTTACATATAGTTTACAATATTTTCAAAATATTCTTATATAGTTTTTCCAAGATATTTATCGCTATCTTTAGAGTCATTTCCAACTCACAGAACATTTTAAAGGATTTTTTTTTTCCAAATTAGTGATTGTATTTTATAAGTGACCGTCAGCACTTTATAAAGTTTTTACTATCTCCAGCCACGTATACAGTTAGTAACTGAATTTAAAGTAACCGTATTTATATATATGATGTTTGAATACAGATAATTCCTAAAATGAGTTTATGCATTTCTTTCTATTTCAGCTCCCTTGGCAATCGGCGTTGATGTCTGGGATACGGATATCATTGAAGAAATACCACGATGCATACCACAATACTGCAACGAGTCTTGTATCGAAAAAGGGAACAAAGGAGGAAAATGCGATGAAAGGATGTTTATCTGTAATTGTTATTAAACAGAGGATTAATGATGTCTCAAAATTCTTGCACAATATAGAATAGATGGAAAAAACATTAATATCCACTCTCTCTATAATTTATATAAACTAGAACTATCTGTTATTCGATCAAGTAACAGTGAAATATTCCTTATTCTTTTTTTTTGTTACGTTTTTTGTTGAATGTACTTCAAATAAATGTACTTTTTGAATACGTTTGTGATTTATTCTATGATCAACAGTCGAATGAAAGAAGAGTTAATAAATGTTAGTGCGAAAAAGTCCACATATCCATATCCTACTGAAATTTATAATTCTTTCTGAATGACTTCTTCGCACAATGATTTTTTCAGATGTTAAATCTAAACAACTACTTGAAAAATACTGAAAAAAAAAAAAACAACGTTTTTATATGGTGGCAAAGTTTATTAAAGAAAATTATTGAAATATCAGTTAAAACTGGTAGCAAATATCTAAATATTGCATTGTTAGGCAAGTAAGAACGGTTCCCAAAATTTCAGAGCACTAGCTTGATGGGAAGTTGGTTAAATTAACGATCGAAAATTTGATGACACACACACCAAGCGAAATGCATGATAATTTTTAACTTTAAAATTTACTTAAAAAGAAACATTTGTGAGTGTATTAAAAAATTCATAACACTCATAAAATCAAAACATGCATTTGAAAGTTTGTAAGTCATTCTATTAAAAAAAATGGGAACCAGAAATCAGAAAAAATTATTGTGATAAGACATGACGCCAAATATTGGAAACTTTCTTTCTTGCGAATGATTATTGACTAAAAGTCAGCAACCCTTACTACCTCGGAGATAGTAAAGGGGAGATAGTATCTCCCCTTTGTGAGTACAAAAGGTTTACGATACCTCATGCGGTGTGGGGAGTTCCCGGTGTTCCCAGAGGAGGAAAGAAATTTTTTCCTCAATCCTAAAAGCGCCGAGAGGAAAGAATATTTTGACTTATTAAAATTATTGAAATATGAGTTAAAACTTGTCGCAAATGTCTAAATATTGCATTGTTAGGTGAGTAAGAACGATTCCCAATATTTAAAAGCTCTAGCTTGATGGGAAGTTGGTTAAATTAACGATCGAAAATTTGATGATACACACACACACACTCACACCAAGTGAAATTCAGAAAAAACGTTGTAAAATAGACGTTCTCCTTAAGTTCATAGTATCCATTAAGTTGATCAGATTGAAATCTAAGTAAACTGGGGATATTGGATATCTGCAAATAATATGTACTGAATATTATTTTAATAATTTAGCTTTTAAGCTTAGGATTGTGACCTGAAAGTCTTCAGGCCAGCCAGGATGGTAAGGGTTTAGTTTTATTCATTCAGCTATCAAGACGGATGACTTTAAAACTGTTACTCGTAAGTAGGAATGAGGATCAAAACTACTACAAGTTCGTTTAAAACTCCGTTCTTTTGAACAAAATCGATTAAAAGAACGAGAATACTCTAGACAGTGCTCCGCCAGAAATCTTTTCTGGACTGCTTCGAGCTATCGATTCGCTACCAAGAGCAAGAAATTCGGCAGGCAGCTCTTATGTTCCTTTTTCAAATGTTCCCCCCCCCCCCCCAATCTGTTTATTATCACCTCTCTCTCTCTGTATTCGGTGCATCCAGTTCTTTCACTTTCTGTTTATTTAACTGTTTCGCTGTCTCTTGGCTTTTTCTTTCCACTTACTGTTCATTCTTACACTCTCTTACAATCTTCTCGACGAAAAAATATTTCAAGTTCTTTAGTACCAGCATTTATTTCAATAAATTAACAAAATTATTTTGATTATGTAAATATATAAAAAATATTCATATTAAAATATCGCCAAAGGGGCTTTACTTTTCGTGTCTGCTGATAAAATCAAAAAAGTAAGCCCTGCTTAGTATTAATTTAATACAAAATATTATTTCTTTAAAGACTCAACCAATAGGATTTTTTCTCAAATGTGTTTATGTTTTATAGATCTGTTATGTTAAATTCATTTGAGGTTTTTTTTCGAGGTGTCTAAAAACAGGTGAAACAAAAATATTTTAAAAAACATTTATTTGAAAAGGAACTGGAACATGTTGTAACCTTCCCTTCGCCGGCTTCGTTGCCTAGAATTTGAGCCATTAAATTAATAAAATTCGCTCAAAGTAAAGTCAGTACAGAAAATCAAACTAATATTTATTAGATGCTTATGATCCAGAACTCACTTATTACGTATTATGAATGTGGAACAGAACCTTTTACTCATCCTCAATAATAGATATTATCTAAAATAGTTCTAAAGGTGGATTCGAGTCAGGAACAAATCCAAATTTAATTTCAGTGATCGTATGATTTCCTGCCACTAAGCATCGAATGCTAAGCTGCTCTCCTGCATTGCAAAAGATCACGCCTGTCTTCCCTATCTTTATCTCTCTTCCGACCTCTCTCTCTCTCTACTTCTACTTTTCCTCCAACCTCCTATTCCTACCAATGTTTATTCTTCTAACCATCTCTTACAATCTCCCATATCCTATTCACTACATTTCTTTTCATATGCAGCAAAGCTGATTTATGTAATTCACAAGTCGAGACTCTTCGATCAAACAACATCAAATTAATTCCCATAAGGTCAATTAAGGGTAAATACACTTGACTACTCGTTACCAGGTGATACGGAGTCTTTTCCCTCAGATTAACTCTCAATTATGAGGTTGATTAGGCCAAAGTGAATCGCATAGAAGGAGCAAAGCTGCGATTATAGAGAAGAATTGAATATGATGAATGAGAACAATGACGCGAATGAGAAGCCCATCAATTATTGCATTGATTTAATTTACCGAAACAAATAAAAAACAGTTAACAGTTACATATTTAAATTTTCTTGGAGGTTGACAAATGGCGCCTCAAAGTAAAGTTTGATTCATGTACATACCATTAATGTAGCGGTCGTGTGTGTTCTGTGTGTCTCGTGAATGTGAAGTTAGTTGCTGTTGAATATTTGTGAGCGAATGTGTATAAATGTTGGCAATCTTCCATTTAAATGTGTCTCCGGGAGAGATGCAGGGTCACCACAAAGAGAAAGAAAGCACCTTTTTTCTCCCGAAAGTAGGATAACTTTCCATAGCAGTAAGTGTGCAATGAACCTCCAAGGGTCTTTCATCTGTAAATTTAAAAGAATTCAAGAGGGACCCTCTCTAATTAAAACCCTCTGGAAACCACGCATCACCAGCTAAGAATACTTCTATTGTACCATACTTCTTCAGGGCAAAGTAGGATCCGTGATCCAGTGATATCAAAGTAGATTCACATACACACAAGCATATTCTGAGCACTCAGTATTCAATTCTTCCTCACTCCTGTTTCCTTTCAGTAACTTCGGCTTACTTAAAAATCCGTTTTCCATTATCACTTTATAACATTGATTTAGTCTAACTAATTTACCTTGATCATGTCTCATTTTATTGGGTTGAGGTATTATTTTTCGTAATTGAATTTACAGTCCCAAAGGTGATTAATAGACGGACGCAAATAACCCATTGTTATAAACCTTGTGTAAAGTATACTTTATACATATAAATCACTAAAGCCTTTAATGCTTCTATCAAATTCAAGACGAAAGTAATTCAAAAAAGTACCTGTTTTTGAAGACAAATGACATTGCTAAAGCAATTTGTTAATACTATTGCAGGTTTCCATTTGTTAAACAGTGCCAAAACAAATTTACGCTGATTCATAGATTTGTTCTGATTGCTGCTAAAGTTTTCGTCTTTTTACGTTGAGTTGCCATCGTTGTTGAGACCAGGTTTCATCATTATACATCAGAAACCTAGCAACGATCAAAGCAATAATGGGCTGCTTCCAGGTAATCTGCTCTATAAATGACAAAAACAGTCTACGGAAAAATTATAATGTCAATTTTTTGGGATGTGAAGAGCGTCTTGCCCATGGACTTCCTAGAAAAGAGAAAAGAATCAAAGGACATTACTACAGAGAGTTAACCCATTACTCATTTCTAACACGAGAACTTTCAGAAACACCTACATATATGTCTAAATAAAATCTGTTAAAGCATAATTTTAAAGAAAACCTGTTAAGATATGCATTTAAATAAAATAAAAAGATTGAAAATATTATTAAGTATTCAAAAACTATTACAGACTTTTATAGAAAAGAAATTTTTATCTAGATTATCTCAGTTAAAAATGTACTTTACAAATATAATACAGTAATTAAACCATTTATAGGATTTATTTTAAGCCAGTTAAGTTACAAGAGTCTTGATATTACAACCATGTATTAAGTGAAGAAACAAATTCTTAGAATGA
>BMAW01000086.1:824621-847934 GCA_019974015.1 Nephila pilipes | reverse complement strand
AAAAAAAAATTTAACACACAAGCCTTGCACAAAATATATGTATATTGCAATAAATGAATTTAGATTTTACAATACAATCAAATATATTTACTATACATCTTAACAAGTTACAACGCTTTAAAAAAAATCATGTACTTTTATGTCCCTCTTTGAATGCAGCTTGAGTCCTGACAAATTATTCAAACCTATCAAGTGATAAAAAAAAAAAAAAAATAGAATCCACTACATAAGTCCGGCCTTCAAAAAACGTTCCTCACTTGATCCAAGAGGAATCACATGAAGAAATCAAATTATCCAAAATAAAATTCGATTTATCCACATTCTTATCCCTCCCTTTGTTTTCATACAGGATTCTAGAGCCCTAGGGAAAAAATTCGAATAATAGAAGCTCGACTGTACAAAATAGTGCAAGATACAGGAAACGCAACCAAAAAGTAAAATAGACCTATCCGGACTTATGCCTGTCCAGTCTGGTCACACTGTGCAGACACAACCTTGATCTACTTGAAAAATCCCAATCAGCAACCATTCGCACAATAGTTAAAGCTAACTGGTATATGCGAAATATAGACATCAGAAGTTCAATAAAATACCCCTTCCACAAAATCTTCATCAAAAAAACTTTCCAAAAAATTCTTTCAAAATATTGATAACTCCCCCAATAGAACAATACAAGCCATAGAAAAATACACACCCATTAGAAATAATCAACTACTTCACAGGCCTCGCGAAATTTTATTAGATTAATTTTCCCATTTCATTTTATAACCACCTACTCAAAAATTACCTAAAATCTGAGAACACACCTATCGAATACATTACAGCCATCCCCAGCAGCCAATAGGAACACACCCTCTCGTAAACACAAGAAAAGTCACCGATCCCACAAACCCACCAGACTGGACGTATAAGCAGGATAGTTCTACCAACGCAAACTCTAAACCTTGAAATTTTTGAATTAAACGAAAATAGCCGCATTTAATAACCCAGCTAATATAATGATTTTTTCAAGAACCTTAATATATTTAAATCACTGAATGCGATATGTAGATTAATACACTTTCTCCAACCCAAATAATTTTTCACCACTGATCATCCAAATAAAAAAGTCATATCCTATAAAACTTTTCAAACCTGTCTTACTAAAAATAATTTTAACCATGCAATTAAACATATTTTCATAAGATATTTTAATTTTTAATACTTTTATCAAGCATAGCTCGTTAAAAACTTGTTTCATAAAAAGTAACTTATACTTAATAATTTCTTTAACTCCTGGGCAAGCGTAATACCAAAGTTGTAGCTCATCTTTTTAAAATTTAATTAAAACTGGGGATTAAGGCCCGAGAGGATTATGCGCCCCAAAACTCGAATTCCGCATTATCTCCTACCACACCCTATGGAAAGAAAAATAAAATAGATAGGGAAAAGTTTTTCATCATAGTTTGGCGATAAAATTTTGGCACAAGAAACATAGTAACCGGCAAGAAAACACAAAATAAAGTTAAGCAAAAAAAGGGGAGGGGCGTACCACAATTAATCCAATCATTATTAATCGAGAAAGCGCTAAACGAGATATTGTATATTGTACAAAATATTTCTGTATGAAAAGATTTTTAAGTTTTCTTCGAGATACTTATTAAAAATATTAATTATTATTACATCGGTAATGATTAGTAAAACTCATATAATCATTTCTATTTATATTTTAAATTCTGTGTTGAAAAATACATAATTAAGAAATACAACTTTGTACAAATGATGCCACATTAATTCAAACGTAATACTTTATTAAACCTTTGCAAGATGATGCATTAAAAATTGGGGGAACAATTAATGAATAGGTAAATTTTGTTGTATGTTTTGTACTGAAAAACAGAAAATTACAATAAATACAATTTAAAATTAAACTAAGGGATTACACAGGAACTGAGAAAAATATCTTTTAACAATTCTACATTAAAATTGCAAGAAAAGAGAAAAAAAATACCTTTCGAAATAAATTAAAAAAAAGAACGTTAATCATATACCAGGGAGCAAAAGCTGTCATATAACAATATTTACAATAAGTGTTCCATAAAATTATAACAATATCAAAACACTTGATAAAAAAAATGCATACATTGAGCAGATGGAATATTTCTTAAAAATAACAGAACAAGTAACACTTTTACACAAAAGAAAGTGTATGGAAACATTCTTCAGTCTTTTCATAATTAATTTTTTTTCAGTTTTCATAATTCAGTCTAACTTTTTATAAGATTCTTATACATAAGGTGTTTCTACAGTCATGTGTACTTTATTAAAAAAACAAAAACATTTTGGATTACATAGTATAAGCAGTTTCAAAACCATAAGCTTGTTATATAGAATAAAATTCGCGAATTCCCTTTCATATAACTTATTATAGTTAAACTGTTTACGTTAAAAAAAACAGTATTAGACACAAAGAAATGAAAGGGGGAAAATATATTTGAAATTACAAAAAGATAAGCTACAAGAATACAATCCTTAAAATCAAATGAAAAAAATCAACACATAATCTATTACGTAAAACGAGAAATTAAATAACACTTTCTCAAAATTTAGAATAATCAAGGGGAAATAAACTTTAATGAACAAGCATGGTAAAAATGGAGTAAGGTAACAAGCTCTTGGTCAATAACACACGAATACATTTGTATAGTGTATATGCATGTTATAAAAAATATAGCTACATTTTTATTCGTAGAAAACTGTATATAATGTCGTTCTTCTATACAGAAGAATATCAGTTTTCATTATAGGTCTTCCATAACCATTCAGTGCATTACAGATGAATAAAAATGCACACTGTTGTTAAGTTTGTTTAACCAAACCATTTTTAAATACAACCTTTTTTCTTATAATTTCAGAATTAAATAAAAAAAAATGCGATTCATTGAGATTTTGGTCAGATTATCCAATTCAGATAATCCTTTTTTTACGATTTCAGTTAGAACTTCCAAAGCTTATACTTCATAAAAAGAGAAATATAAGTTGAAACTAAGCTGAAACGTAGTAATCAAATATATATAATAAATACATGCATTTCAATCTAAATTTTCTGCATGAATTGTGACCATTCTTTTCCTAGTTTTCTGTTATTGTCAGATTCGCTCATATTTATTCACACAATTAAGTTCTCCTGGGAACATAATCTCATGAAAGTAAAAAGAATTTTAACATTATGAAACAGCTTGCAGAATAGAATGAGAATTTCTTATCAAAATCTTGCGGAACTGATGCAGTATACACTAAGGTTCGCGTTTTGTTGTTGTTGTTGATAAAATTTGATATTTTCTATTACGGTTCACCACAATAAAATGTCTTAAGCAAAAAACTAAGCCACCTCAAAAACTGCCAAACTTGGCAAAAAAAAACAGAGTTTGGAGTTTCAGCGTATACTGCATCTAAACCGCTTATTCACAAAACAGTCATACAGAAATTTTCGAACGAGTTAAATTTTCTGTGGGACAAGGCAATAAATTAACAAGATCATTTTTGTCTCATTAAATAAAAGGCAATGAAATCCAGGCCATAAAATCGATTAAACGAATTAAAAAAAACTTTAAAATATTGATAAGGAATAAAAAGATATGTTCACGTAATTTTACAATGAGTCACACTCCTTTTAATATGAAGATCAAACACTTTTCACTCAATACTCCTCCAAAAGTCCACTTTTTAATTAAATTTCTTTCAATTAAAAAGTTAACAGTTTTAAGCTGCGTTACGCGGATTTCTCTGCAGGGACAACCACAAACAGTTTCTGTAATGTTTTCGTCGCTCCGTCTAAAAAATATAAGAGAAATTTATGAGTAAATAAGTTTAATAACTGTAAATAAGTTTAAATACTGCTAAAACCAATATTTATACATATATATTCGAGATGTTAGAACAATTCAAAAATTTCTTGCGGAACAATCGATGAAATTGAGAATGAATTATACTCAAAAATGATAATATCTGTTGAAAAATAGTCACATAAAAATATTTAAAGAATGTAGGAATCATAGAATCAGTTCTCTACAAGATAGAAGTGCTTTCGCTTCCGAAGTCATCAGAAACGCAGATCGCGGACATGGTGCGTGGGTGATAGTGTTTTTTAATGGTGCAAGAAACAGATGTGGCCATGCTGCGCCAAACAAAGTCAGCGAGTGAGAGCAAAGCTAATAAAATGTAAAACTGTGATCAAAATGTGTGAAAATAGAAAAAAAGTAAAATTTTCATTGAGAAAAGGAGGGCCGAAAATAGAGAAGGATCGCTAGGGTATCCCGGGAGTGCGTCACCGTGTTTACCAAAGAGAGTAAACTCCACAGGAAAGAAAAAGTTCACTAGGGTACTTTGGATTCACAATTCCCGAAAGAAGGCAAGTCCCTGAGGTCCCCTGATAAAATTCATACGGGTAGGATGCCCGGCTATACCCCTAGTCACTGGATACCATTTTTAATCGCCTCTTACGACATGCATGAGCTACAGAGGGACTATACTTTCGCACCCGATCACCACACGAGTGTATTGAGAGTGGAACAGCTAGTTCCTGTGTAATCCTCGATATACATACCTCTGTGGTTCAAAATTACGAGTAGACATGTGTTAAATCAAACTTCCACCTCGAGATTTCGGACAAATGGAAGCTATCCCCTGACCCATATTGGGTGTAAGGTGATGTGGGCGCGTGGGGTGATGTTGAGAATAGGGTGCCAATTCATGAGCTATCTTGTCATCTGACCGCGACTCAAAACTACGAATTAGACAGTAGTCAAGTCAAACTTCGACCTCGCATGCTCCTGGTTTGGGAACCAACAGAAACCTTTACAATGGATAGAATGATATCTTTTCGATCATTCTAATAAAAAAAGTACATTAACCAAACGAAATCTCTTTAAAACACTTAAACCACGCATCAAACCACCAGCCCCATTTTTGGGATAGTAAATGCGGACGGTCGCAAATAACAAAGGTTGTAAATTGATAAGAATGCTTATATGAAATTCAAGGACCAGATTAATTTTTCTCGATAATAAATCCAAAGTACCTGACATGATTAGAAATTCTAACGATTTAGTTGTTCTCAGTTTGAAAATTCCATTTCTGTTAAAAGGTAGTTCCATCTCGTTAAGATTCACATCGCTTCAGATCCCTTTAAAATTAGTAATGATATTTTTACTTAAGCTCACATGCAATTTTTGTAGATTAACAGGAAATTGGTTCAATCCGGCCCAATATGGCTCGCGTCAACAAAAGCAATCAATCTTATAAAGATGTGTCAGGACAAAACAAGCGCTATATTTTCTCAAAAATAAGGCCAGGTATAGTAAAGTTTTAAATACAAAAAAAAAAAAAAAATGTAGATAAAATATATTCTACATATTGATTCTTATGTACATAATATTGTACATTATAGCTATTCTTGTTGATTTGTTTGGTTTCAGGAAGACTGAAGTAATCTGCAATATAGTACAGTTTTAATTGTAATACAGAGATCTCATAAATCTTTAATTTTTACTAAAATGATCGAAATAGAAACTTAATTTTTATTTATTATTAAGACTTTCTACACTGTCACCATCCAGAGTTATACAATTTCTCCCAACGTTTGTTAAATTTTTGATGACTTCTTTGTAGAATTCAGCAGATTAAACTCAATTTTTTTCTGCACTGTGACTTTCAATCTGCGTTTTTTTTTTTTTTTTTTCTAAACCAAGCACATCAACATTTATGGTAACACTATGTACATAAGGAAATCAGTATTCAAAATAAATTTTATCCTGATATCTCAGTCATTTCATAGTAATAATGAAAAAAATTTAAATACTCTTTCGTATTCTTCGATTTATGATCCGTTACTGAGATATTAATTATTTTTGAATAAGTTGGGGGATATTCAAAATTAAATCGCATCAATACCATATGTAAAGTAACGGTATTTTACAAGAACGCAGAAAACGTCAATTTTATATTCAACTTCTCGATTTATGACGTATGCAACTTTAGATCATCCTCACTTATGACAAAAAAAAAATGAATAGGATGAGGTAAACGTTTGCGTGTTATTTATTTATCACTTATTTATTTTTTGCTCAATGTCCACATCACAGGAGAAGCACGAAAAAGTTTTTTACTGAAGCAATTTTGTTACGTAAATGTATGCAAGTGGAATTCTATTTATTTTTCACTACTTTTACATTACATTATTTTACATGATATTTTTGTTTATATGTACAATAGAGAACATAAACTTTCCCCTCCATTACGTACATAAACTTTACATACATTGAATTTGTTGAATTTTAATTTTATAATGCATTTGGATATGAATATTTTTGTTAAAATACAAATTCGTCTAAGGACCAGTTCGACTTAAGCCTGTTTATCGAAACAAAACCCAATAGTACGGAGAGAAGAACTTATAGTTTTGTATTTACTTGAATCACATGTAGAACAAAAATAGTAGTAATAGAAAAGAATATGTACAAAGAACTGCAATAGAATCAAGATTAAAACAAACAAAATAAACTTACCAATAGCATGCCTTATAGCTTTGGGTTTGTTTTCCCAATAAATGAAAATGAAATACACGGGGGCTCCTGTCGCGATGATCAGAGCTCCGAAACCTTTAAAAAAATTAGTATTTTAGCATTTCTTCATTCGGTTGTATTCATTGCAACTATAGGAATTCTTAAATATTAAAGAATAAACAATACAACGGGAAACAAATGCATTCATGTCACCGACAGCGATCTATTTAAGAAAACATTTTTAAAATAAATTTCTCGCTTGTTCGTCTTCTGTTATTCAGTTATTAAATGAATTAATGATAGAAATAATACATTTGAGATTGAAATACAATACGGCCATCTTGAATGAATTTTAATTCTGAAGTAGAAAATATTTTCCCAGCGTGTTTTGTCAAAATAATATTTTACCTAATGTATTAATCACATTCAACACAAATATTTATAACTCTATAAATTTAATTACGAACGAAACTTCTAGAAATTCTTTAGTTCTATTACATTGTATATTAATTGCCAAACTGAGTGACATTTTGCCATTTAAGGCTAATTAGAGCAAAGGAACTTCAATAACTAAACATAAAAAGATTACATTTAAAAAAGAAACAATTTTGGGGAATATCTAATTAATTTTTCGTAATTGTGGTCTTATTGGACCGCAAATATCGAAGTGTGGTCAAGTTGGACCAGTGGTTCCCAACTCTTTCACTTCATGTATTCTCTAGTGGCTCGTCTTTTTTACGTTTATCCCCGATACCGAATACTCTAGGCATGCGCTCTCCCCCATATTTGTTTCACCCGTTACAAATTCCGAAGAAATCTCCAAAATAAGTTCATGCTGAGTTAAATAAAATGGTCTATTTTTACATAATACATTCATTTGTTTGTTTTCCTTTCCCTTTTTTTTTTTTTTTTTTTGAAGTAAGCAAACTAAATAACACCAAGATTAAAAGAAAAAAATTAGGCTGAATAGGACAAATAAAATCTCAAATTCCGAACCCGCAACATTTGCTTCTATATTTCTTATGCAGGTACTTGTACATGAAGGACGAAAGGAGGAAGAGCCGATCCTTCTAGTGGAACGCAACCCATCTTTCATCGAACATTTTTTTTTTATTTTGATAGGGAGATCAATATTACAACTGACAATATATGTAAAAAACTACCAATTTTTAAAATTCTTTTGCTCTTTTTTTTACATGAATGACCGCCATTACTGTCTTCTTTATGCGTATCGCCTAACAGCCTTTTGCATTCTTCCGGTTGGGAACCGCTGTGTTAAAAGGTCTTGTTACACCATAAATAACATAATGTGGTCTTGTTACACCATAAATAACATAATGTGGTCTTGTTAGATCATAAGCAACTTGTTGTGGCCTTACATCCCACTGCGTAATTTGGTTTCTAATTCGAAAAAGGCGAAACCCATCCTTCATTTATCCCTGCAACTCAATCGCCAATAATTACCGAAATCTGATCACAACTAAAAAAAAACCAGTATGCTTCGGTTGAAACAAAATATTTAAACAAATTTTAAGCTATTTGTCGAATTAATGGGAAACTCTTGCTGATATCAATTTGTCAAAAATGTTATTCTTACCTGAAATATGAGTAACAGTTTTATTGAAATACAGATTTAAAACATTTATATGTTTATGTTACGTTTAATTTGCAATCATTTTGTACTATGACTCTAATATAGATAGAAATTTCTTTTTTCTTAATTTAAGCACGTTTCATTAAAGTAATTAATTAACCAGGGCAATATATAATAGCCTGAATATTCCTTAAATGCAAACAGAACCAATGCAAAGGTGTACCTGTTCCGACAGGATCTGCCATCATAGGCACAACGGTGATGAAGATGGTGGCGATGATGTAAATGATGGGGAAGATCAAATGAACCTGCAAAAGAAGAAACCTTCCAAGTATTATGAAGGGAATTAAGAATAGTTTTTTAATAACATTTAAAGAATTCGAGAAATATTTTCAAAAACTTGATGTTACTACAATATCCAACTATATACCATAATAATACAAAAAAATTAAGTTAATTTTTTACTAGCAAGCCGATTTAAATAAGGAACTAAAACTTTTCCGAAAACATTAATTTCCAAACAATATCAAAGGTCTATTGTAGAGTGCTAAAATCATTTGTATGAAAAAATGAATATCATAGAATGTATTTTGATACAATCTTATTTGCAACAAATAACTCTTCGTATAACACATATAGACTTGATGAGTATCAAAGAGTGTAATGTATATATATGATATAAAAGTTAATCTTAATTTTATAACTGATATTCCCTTAATTACTATTAATATTAGTCTTATGTTAACAAGTTGTTTTGAGAAAAGTGAATAATACAGATCATTATTAACAATTAATTATCCAGTATGATCAAATATTATCTAAAAAACCAAGTTATTCATCGAGTTAGTGAAAGTTATTTAGTTAAGTTAAAGTCTGCCTGAACTAACAAAGTCCCGTCGGTAGAATTATTAACTAGTTCTGTAATGTGTTTATTAAAAAGTGGAAATATTTTATTAACATGTTTGTTATTTTGAGAACATAGCATCAACAACAATTCGTGGAACTAAAATAAAAGATTCATGGTGTTAGGTTCAAAAGACTGACATTATAAGACATGATTTTAATAATTACATTTAGTTTGCTTAAGTTATATTTACATTGCTAAGATATTTTTAAATAATATTTTATCTAATTTTATTTTAATATCTTAACAAATTGTCTGCTTTAATAATTTATCGTTTGCTCTCATTTTAATATTTAATTTAAGAATTGACTCCTGTGGCAAAATCGCGTGTTTTTAATCTTTTTATTATAAACATTTTTGTACTTCAGAATGTTTTGCTAACAAAAATAAAAATGCGTTAGGAATGTGAAGGTATTTTCTTTCCTTGATAGTAATTGCTTTTTGAATCCTGGGGCTCGGAAGTACATTTACTTTATGTTAATTAATATTTATTTCGGAAAATTCTACTTTTTCGAGGAAAAATAACACATGGTAAAATGAAATTAGCAAAGCCAATTTTAATTTTTTAAGTTTTTATTATTAAAAAACTGAATTACAAAATGCACGAATTCTTTATTAAAGTTTCAATTATATCCTTAAAAGTTTATTTTATCAATATAGTACATACAATTCAAAACATATGTTCCATCAATTTTAATAAGTACCATATTAAAGGCTAAAATTTTTTTAAAAAATTCTTTGAACCATAATCGGAGTAACATTACAGCATATAACTTTGTATTTTGAATTAAACTGGAAAACGAATATTGCGATTTTTACAACGTACACGTTTTTTTTTTATTATTTTTGCCACTGTTATCTACATATACAAATGTGGAGCAACTAGGGATATCTAACAAAAACTCACTAAATTTCCGACATCATTCTGCAGAATTTTTGCTTGTTGGAATTCGTACAAAATAGAGCTTCTTCAATGAACTACATCGGTTACAATGTTTACACGATCGCGTCTAATTTAATGACGATATCTGTGTTCCAGATAATTTAGAAAAGCACATGTGTATACAAGGGCGTATGGTAAAGTTTTAAATACTGCTGAGTTTAGTTTAGTTTTTATTAACGTCGCACTAGAAGCAACACGAAGGCTATTGGCGACGGACCTCGTAATTTTGAAACACGGTCAACTGACGAGGACGACACCCGAGCTGGCACTCCCACTCTCCTAACATCCACACCACGCCAAAGGGAGGACTTTGGGCCCCGAACAGATTTAACGTGCATCAGCCTCGGCTACACGGTGGGTCTTTGACGGCCAAGGATCGAACCCGCGACTGAACAAAAACCGCCGGCCACGTATCCGAAACCTTGACCACTAGGCTACCGCGGCCCCTAAATATTGCTGAGAAATAGCAAAGGTGTGGATAGAATTTATTCAGCATATTAATTGATCCTTATAGCCAATACATATGAATTGATCATATTAATTGATTAATATTAATTCAGCATATTAATTGATCCTTATATACATAATGTTATAAATTATAGCTATTCATGCAGATTAGTTTGGTTTCAGGAAGCCGTGGATTGAAGTAACCCGCAGTATGGAGAAGATAAGAGTTCAATCTGCTAAGTTCTAACATGATGGCCTTCGAAAAGTCAAGAATCATTGGGAGAAATGTATAACTCTAGATTTATCTCGATCATTTAAGTAATAATTAAAACTTTATACCTTCGAAATTAATTAAAACTTTATGACACTGAAGATTACATCAATCTATGGCTTCCTGAAACCAAACAAATCAACACTGATAGCTGTAGTTTATAACAATGCCCTTCGTAAATGCAATGATACAGAAAGAAAGCCATATATGTCTCATAGAAACAATTGCATACGCAATGAAACTTGGAATTACATTATCGTATACAGCGTTCCGGTGCCCCTATTATATATGTTATCTATGAATTCTTTTCTATAAATATTGACGAGTGGTGATGATGATTAATGGCGCAAGAGCAGATGTGGCTTTGCTGCGCTAAACGATATGTAACTGTAGTCTAGACGTTTGAAAAAAAGGGAAAATAGGTGAAATTTGTTTTATAAGAAGATACATCGAAAACAGAGATGGATCACTATGGTTTCCCGGGGGTGCGTCATTCGTGTTTAGCACAGAGAGAAAACCCCATGGGAAAGAAACTAGGGGTCTCGTTTACTAGGGTGTCTCGTGATCGTGATGCCAGCACTTACATATATAAAAGTTAAACCTCTGACGGTTCTATAAATATTAAACTATAAATTTTATATGTATGGCTTAGAATGCAAAAAAAAAAAAAAATATTTAGTAAATAAACACAGTATGAATGTAAAAGTTACTTGATACAACAATTTTTCATATATAAAATTATACATCTATATAAATAACATTGACAGTAAATACAATGAGTGATATGAAAACATTACCTTGATAGGTCTAGCCAGATTCGGCTGTTTCCATCTGAGGTAAGGTAGGCAAGCCACTGCAAGACCAATAGCCAGCCAAGTGGCAAAACCTACATAGTTGATAAGAGCATAGATATCACTGGAACACAAATATAGGACTGACAGCAGAGCCTAGAAAAAAAATTAAGAATTGTGAGCTGGATCATTGCCGTTCAGAAATGTTCTGCCAAATTATTACATTCTTCCCGATAGCAATGCTTTATGTAGGTTTTGGACAGTAGAGGCACTGAAGGAAATAATTGATTTCAATACCACCAGGGGTCGCCTTGTCTAGTCTAAGTGAAAGCATATGGGATCATGGAAAGATCTCAGAGTACATTTAGTTTTTGACCGGATAAGGCGTTTTTTCCTTGTTTGGATGTAATTTGTCCTGACCGCTAAAGCGTGTTAGTGAAAGTATGGGCTCTTTGGAAGTCCTTGTATATTTTATAAATATTTGTTTATGTATAATTGGCACGTAGAGATTATAAATAAATGTGGTAAAAAGGTACCGCTCTCCCTCTCTTCCTTGTTGAATTTCTATTCTTTAACAGGTACTTTGCCATTAATTTAATTTTGCAAATTTCAGTTGCCATTTAGAATTTTGAATTGTAATGAAGCTATAGTATCAAAAAAGAAAATTTACTGTGATTGCAACACATAGATGATTACAGGCAATTTTCGTGTTGTTAATATCACTTTTTCTTAATAACTAGCTAGAAAATTATTCGCACGGGTGAATTTTAAAAATAAAACTCTATAATCCAACCAGAAAGCATAAAAATGTTTAATGAGGATCACGTTTAATCCGATGTGGGGGATAACACATTCAAAAGTTTAAAATACTTTTTTCAATGAGGGTGAAACTTAGAAAAGATTATGTAAGAGATTTTTTTTTACATGAACAGCAAATTAGTCTCCATCGAAAAAATGATGACACAGAAGAGTCAAATATGTATATTTAGATACAGAAGGGAACGTATTTCGCAATTCTCAGCCAAAAGTGTACCGAAGCACTGAAATATCATCATCAATACTTTTCTGCGATGATTCGTTCGACAAAGAATCATGTAATTTTGCTTCAAAGATTTTTTTTTAAAAAAAACTGAATAAATATAACGAACTCCAAAAAGTATAAATTGTCGAAAGCAAAAGTAAACCATGATATCAAGTAAGGTCTTTTAAGAACGATTTATGGGTAGGATGGGTTTTTTTCTCAATGGGGATTTTATAAAAGGCCAGGAAGCAAGAAAACGCCCATTGATTATTTAATTAAAATTTTGTGTAAAAACTACTAATTGGTATTATATTTGTTGTATGATAAGGATATAAATCATAAGTTTCCAATTTTTTGGTCTATCGCCCCCCCCCCCTCCATTTTTTTTTCTGGAGAGGGAACACTGATTTCGGTTATTAAAATAAGTGCAACACCAGATTTTTCAAACTTTTTTGGATCATTCCCACGTTTTTCCCATCCCACTTAGGTGAAGTATACTACAATACATATTAAAAAACAAGGATCCATTTTAAAATTTCCTTAGTAAAAGTTAACATGTTTGTGTATTGCTCAAAAGCTTGATCAACACGTGTGTGTGTGAAATTCCGTAAGATTAACATTGCGCTCAAACGTTCGTGGTGGTGTGTCAAAGGAAGTCTTGATCTTGTCAAGACCTCCTCGAACTTGAAAACAAAAGCTTTTTAATTGAGCCGAAAAATATGCACACACTCTGTGGTGTCCTACGTTAGCTGCGATTCATTCCTGTACAAGTCAAAAGGAAACAAAACTGTAAAGTCATATGCCAATACCCACTTTTAGTACAATCTGTCTTGTTTAAAAGATAATTATAACTATTTATTGAAACATGACTTCGATTATTTTTAGTATTAATCGAGCAACTGTGCTCGCTTTTGCGTGTATTTTCCAGGGGAGTGGCTATTAATCCTCAGTACTACATTTCTTCAACATCCACCGGTGGGCAGTACCATTTGAGAACCACTGATATAGATAGGAAAAAAAACCCGTTCATCTGAATAAATATAATTTTTAAGTTTGTAACATGAGTTACATTCGCAAAACTTCCCTTGACTAACATCTGGGGTTTAATTCTGACATATTTATATTTCCAACTTCTTTCCTATCAAATGAAAGATGGTTATGTAAATTAAAGTGAACTTTAGAAGTAGGGTGAATATAATCAAGTCGTGTAAAAGCGATAGAGAATTGAATTGCGATGGCTATGGTTATAATAAGAAGCTAACGCTGTCTAGTCTAATTGGTATTTGAAGGTTTACCTGCATCGTATTCCGGTAAGCTTATTCTTTGATATATTATAGAAATGGTTGGTATTTGTGGCAAAGGAGTATGAGATAAATTCATTTTGGTAGAGCGAATACCCCTAGCTACATAAATACTAATTTTAAACGTAATCAATTAGATTCTTGAATTGTTCGTATGTGACTATTTTTAAATACTTCATCCGCAATTGGAATTAAGTTGAAATTTCGATTGATGATTGGGCTAATATTTGTGATGATTGATTAGTCGGAAATTAAAGATACGCTACAAATGAGTAAAAACATCTAAAGTAAGCAACTGGTATCATTTACTACTCAGATAATCATTTATAATTTAGATAACACCATTAAATATTTTTTAATTATAAAAAGCTTTACGTTTTAACAGGACAATATTTCGAAAAGTTGTCAAGTATTCTAGCATTTCAGACACAAGTCTGAGTATAATTTGAATTTTACTGAAAACATCCGAAATTCATTAAAATACATAGCAGAAAAATGTTTCAATCAGAATTTAAAACATTGTACCAAAATGTTTCGAATAAATTTTATTGCAATGCAATAGAAAATTGCTACAGCATACAAAATTAAATTAGAAAAAATTACTACCAAAAATCCCCCCTCCCCTTAATACTATATCAAATATTTGCGTTTATTTTCTTTGAGCGAAAAATTTGTGAAATTTTAAGGTATTAAGTTTATCAACAAAATATGGAGAAAAATATGGGGATGGGGAACCGAAAATTTTAAAGAAAATTATAAGCAGTTGATAACCTTTAGATTATTTAAAAATCAATTCTAAAAAATACAGAATGAATAAGTACCGAAAAAAAATATTTCGAGAATTATTAAATTAACACTCGAAAAATATTTACGTGTAATTGATTTTAATACTTTTACAATCATTAATTCAATTCGATGAGCTTTTAATCTTAAAGACTTACGACCCGATTCTTTAAATGCAATTTTGCTACGAGCAAACTCAGCTATCCAAATAACGTACAACGTCATAACGTTCATTAAATTAAGTTCTTATAAGAACATAGAGTTAGTCATTAACACCGAGTAAAAATTAAAACGACAAAACCCATAGAAAATCAGCTGGGTCACCAACATTTTTAAAATAACCATCTTCAAATAGCGATGAAATAACAAGAGAAATGTCCTAAAAATAAGCTGGTGTAACATATGAGTATCTTTTTACTCCCAAACTAACAATTTTAACTGCTTTATGGCTAACTAAACGAGGACGAACTCGTATATTCAAAAGATCAGTTACAATACTTCACTCGGCCAGGAATAAGACAGTGACAAAGTGGTTCAAAAACAACCAGGAGCTATAATCGGTTACAACGTCACACGGATTTAAATACCGCTTTAGCTGTTGTAATAATATAAATGCGCATGGATCAAATAAAACCTTCAGTTTAGTTTAAAACGTTTTTTAAATTTAGAATAAAGAACCTTGAATGACTCATAAGATGTATATATCGGTTGTTTTCCAAGACTTAAAGTATGAACAGTTTTTTTTCTTCTGAATTATCAATTATTCTTGCTTTCACTCATATAGTACAATTTTGTACATTGGAAATTTAGTTGTGATGAATATTCTGGTTAAAATGCCCTGACACGAATTTTAAAATTTGCACAATTCAATGAAATACAAGTTGCGGAAAAGAACGACAGTTTGTCATCTAATACTCAAATGAGCAGCAAGTAAGTGAGTGAAAGTAAAGTTTACCATATGGAAAAGAAAATGATCACCAGGATGCCTCGGGGTCATGATTCCCGTACCTATCTAAAGAAGGAAAGACCCTGAGATCCCCTGATATGATCCCCAGGACCAGGATTCTCAGCTATACCAGCTATATCCCCAGACGCTGGGTACCCATTTTAGTCGCCTCTTACGACATATTAAAGCTTGGAGTTGACAACAACCACCGGCATTCTACGACGGGTCTACTGATCATACGTTGGGGAAATGTGAATAGTGTCAGGTGCAGCTGTGATCATGGATGCATTACTTTTAAATCAAGTATTCCAAGTCCTTAAAACAGTTATCAATTTTTGAACGGATTCCTCTTTTTCATTTATTCATGCACTTGTCCATTTACAAAAATCATTATTTCTATCTCTAGGAACGAATCAATGATTGAATTGAATGCAATCGGAAGGGAGGGAGGGACTATGGGGTCAGCAGAGCAGCCGATAATCGTATTACTACAGCAAAGAAGTCATAAAGTGAAACGTAGTAGTATGAGCGAAATGCGATTAAGTACAGTCTTACGATAATACCTGGTTTTCATTTGATTCGCTATGAAAGTCAACTACTCTAAATCACGTATACACAATTTTTTTTTTCAAAAATTATTGGCAATTAATCTGAAAAAAATTTATTCGAAATAATTAACCCAATAAATTAATTGTTTCCATTTTCCAAAGAATTCAGTAATAACAATTGAAGATTTAAATTTTTAACTTTATGAAAGAAAATATAGCTTAGGAGATATTGCAGTAAAATCAAAATATAAACTATGTAAACAAATTTCGAATAGAATTGTATTTTCAGATATTTGAAATTTGAGTTTAAATTGCAAAACGTGATTTCTGAATTTCGAAATAAATTTAAATTTAATTCAAACTGATTACAGTTTATTTCAAATATCGAACTTCGTTAACGTAATTTTTCTTGCTGTTACAAGATATATAATGTGTATTCAAATCATATAAGAGTTGATCACATGCAAGTATTTTTATATAAATTATCAATAAAGTACAGAAAAATTATTTTTATTACGTCATTAGATTTACTAAGCGCATTGGTTATTATTTTTTTTTGTCATTAAAATCGATCGAAATGTTTTATGTTAGATAAAAAAAGTAATTTAATTTTTTCATAAAGATTTTTATTTGATGAAACTTTATATAGCTGGTAAAGCATTTTTAAGAGAGAGTTACATTTGAGTTACTTGAACCTTATTAATTTTCTTCAAAATGGTAAAACATAGAATGCAGTTAGTACACTGAGAACAATTCCTTCTGCTAAAATAATTATTGGGGGAAAAATACCTACATAGTAATTAATTTTCATAGATTAAACATTTATTTTACTCTTTTTTGGGACGAGTTTTTTTATTAACCATCTTCCCTAAATAATAGTTTAAAATAATTGTTTTAATAAACGAAAATTTAATCATTTCATCATTTTGATAAGTAATATTAAGAGCAACAAAAAACACAGGAGCAAACAGAATAAAAATTAAAGATATTTCTTATGAGGCTCCTATGATCCATAATATGTGTTAGTAAAGATGTGTGTGTGTGTGTTTTCAATGTTTTATTCATTCATTCATTTGCCACAATTATTTATTTTCACTTAATTTAAATAGGACAAGGCATAAGTCAGTGTCGATAGTAAGTGTTAATAATCGGTACGGAATAGATTAAAGCTTACGGAAGACTTACTTTTGTCATGTAAGCTTTGAAACTACGCAGTACACAATTGAATTATAACAGCAACGAAGCCACACAATGCTTCGTACAAATGTTATCAACGAATTGCTCTGCGGATAAAGAGACGTAATCGTTAAGATTTTGTCAATCTGGTTTAACCATGGATTAGGCGCATATTAGGCGCAGCGAATCTAAATACTAAAAGGGAAAGTAGGTAGTACATTGATTTTTTATTGACGTTGCACTACAAGCAACAAGACAGCTATTGGCGAAGGATCTCGTAATTTTGAGCCGCGGTTAGGTGACGAGGACGACAACTGAGCTGGCACATCCCTCCTTCCTTCCCAAAGGGAGGACTTGGAGCCTCGACAGATTTAACGTGCATCAGCTCTGGCTACACAGCGGGTCTTTAATGGGCTTCAGGACTTGAACCCACGACTCGACGAAAACCGCCAGCCGCTAGTCCGCGACTATGACCACCAGTCTAACGCGACCACAAGTAGGTAGTAAAAGATGGATAATAAAAGTGCGAAATTATACACATTAAAGATATCTGTCAGTAAAATATAAATTTGAAGGAAAAAAAAACTCGTTAGGTTATGTCATCATTTAAAGTTTTCAAATCAAATACAGATTAAAAATAAAAACATAATTCTTCCACGTGATGCGCAACTAAAGGTTGTATATATTTTGTAATTTTTTATAAGCACAAATATGAAAAATACATTTAACTCAGTAAATTTATTGTATGTAACTTTAAGGCTAATCTCAAACGGAAATTTAATGAAAAGTCCAATATTATTCGATTATTTTAAACCTTCTTCCGCGTCATTACCGCAGTTTTATTCATTAAGTTTATTCAATTGATACATCTAGTAATTAAACTAAATATTTTCTGTAAGTATTTCTGCCTCAACCCCATTTGGATATTTCTAAGATCTAGTTGACGTACATGTATATGCAACGAAGGTCACCGTTCGGCAAGTTTTATTGGCGGAAATACCAAATTTGATCAAGTTACTGAAAATACTCGTTAATTTACAAATAATTGTTTATCTATGATTCAGACAAAAATCTGGTCTTACCAAAGATTGTAAACCGCATTGGAGAAAGGGGAAAAAATCACTCGGAATCGTAAGTGCCCTAATTACATGAAGTTAAGCACTTGATGGAGGGTGTGAAGATCATAGAATTAGAGGTTATATTATAATACGCTAAACAGGCAAATACTTTAGAAGTGTTTTGCTACTTTTGAAGAACAAAAAATGTTTTAACCATTTCATTAAACTCTCCATCTAAATTTATTTGAATACATTTATCCTTTCTAACCTTCGAAGCAGTTCCTATGTTAAGATTCTTTTTCATCGAAAAACCTCTTTCTACTCAGTCAACGATCTTATTTTAATTTTAAAAATGTAACAAAACATTCGTAATGCAATGCTCTTTTTCTGTGACCACCAGAAGAAAAATTCATCAGTTCTACGGATTCGCTCTGGTTCGACAAAACTGAAACATGATTGTGTATGTTAGGCGATTCGGTTTTTAAAAGGACACTGTTAAATCAACGTTCTCTCCAAGGTGAAATAAATTTTTTTTGTATTCGAACCAATTCACGAACCTGGTGCATAGAATTATTAGAATCAAGGTTTTTCTAAGATGAAGTAAATTATTTGCATACTTACTAGTAAATCAATCATTGGGGTAGTGAATCGGTTCATATAATTATTCGAATGATTTGAATCAAGATTGCTTCTAAGCGGTTAAATAAGATTTTTTTAAAACTTAAAACAATTATTTTATTAATGAACCGTTTCACTGCCCAAATTTCCTTTTGAATTTCAATCCACTAGTGGTGAAATTCAAATCAATTATTTGAATCCTACTATTGACACAGACAGTATTTAATATTAATCAATAACTCACAGGAGTATACTTAAACTATATACATATGCATAAAAATAAAAATTATTAAAAATAGAGATGGTTTATTTACGTTGTGTATCAATGCAACGTAAATATCTTTGATGATATTTTGCTTTGTGATGATAATCTTTTCTTTTTCAATAAAACGACATATCTGTTTAATTTTTCTTTACTTTCGATTTACTGATATTTAATAAACCGGAAACATATATAGTCACAAAAAAATGTTAAGTATGAGTCAAAAAATAATTTTTAGTTTCTGCTTAATAATGAACCTTTTCTTATATTTTAACTTAAGAAAAATATTAAAACTGGAAGTTTTTAAGGTTTTCTTATCTTACTGTTCTCTCTAATGTTTCCCAATGCAGAAGATATATTTTTTTGTCCGGCGAATTCAAAAGAACAAAAACTAAAAATAATATTCTCTAAATGGGAAACGCATCATACGTGTATCCATCCAAAAACAATCTGAATGACTTTATCACATGAGTTACTTCAATTTCTCTACGTCTAAATGACGCAAATGTCTCATCCATTTCATACTTACCATTGCGATGACCGCTGGCGCCGGCGTCAGGTGTTTCACCTGGATCATGGCCAAGATACGAGGCATCTGACCTTGCTCCGCACCCGCATAAAACAGCCTGTAAAAAACAGAATAGAAACCCATCTGAGCAGACTGAAATAGAAGGAAGTAATATGAATCAATACGGCGCCAACAAGCGTCGAATTTCGAAATTATAAAATTGAGACGAATAATTAATAAGTGGTAGATTCGAAGATTAACCACAATCCTTCTCCTCTCGACTTGTGATTAAAAAAATAAAAACAGTTCTACTACTAATCTAATAGTTCTAACACTATTATGCAATAAGATATTACATAATAGTAATATTACATAAATGCAAATTGTACTTTTTATATACAGTAAAGACAATACATATTACGTACATTTTTTATAACCCATTTGAGTAAAAATATAGTTGAAAATTATAAATAGGATGAGTGGTTGATAGAAGAGGTTACAGCTCAAGAGCCAAACCTGGCTACATAGCGCCAAACATTTGTTTGAATTGTAATTGAAAAAAAAAATTCGTTGACAAGAATTAGGGTTGAAAATAGAGAAGGATAAATAGGGTATCCTGTCTGCGCGTCATCCGTGTTTACCAAAGACAATTCACACCATGGTAAAGAAATATTACTAGCGTGACATCAGGGTGGTGATTACTGTACTTACCAAAACAAGGTAAGGCCCTGAAAGAATATATAAATTCGATATACTACCAGTTACACTTACAACTTGTGAGTCGGAACGAAACTCGGTCATAAATTGAGGAGACGCTGGACATATTTCATTTAAGACTGCCTTTGACTAATTCAACACAATAGAATCGAAATTCTGATAACTGTTTTACAGTAACGTAATATTTCAATAGCATATTTTACTTATTATCTGAATTGAGTACATGGAGTAGATTTTTAAAAAAAATCCTTCTTTCAATCGTATCTGTTTGAATCAATTCATATCATCCTTCATCTAATACATTCCATATTTCTCCTTCATATACTTTAATAAAGAAATTTGTCTTTTTACCTTGTTTATTGACTGTTTTCCTAGCTTCCTATTTCTGCCCACCATCCGCTAAACACAGCCAAATATGATGGTCCAATTAGTATCGGTGTTAGGATTGGGAAATTGGTACTACCAATGGGAAATATGAATGGGATAACTCACTGTAATATTTCACTGATCGCTTTTTCTTTTTCTACAGACGCGCTTTTCATCCCATAAAATCATTGCCATAATTTTTCCGACTTTCTTTGGAGCAGATTCCCTGGTAATAATATATTGTTTTCCTTATTACCAAGCTTCCGATATATAATAATGAATCTGGGTCAGCTAGATAGTAGCAACTCGATGCGGCAGCAATCAAAACAAACCCACGGATCAGTATCAAAATTGTTTGAGCACCTTTTAACAGATGGCAGCACACAATAGTAACACTAACTTGCCTTGATATGACCATCTGTCGCTAAACATGAACTTTTTAAGCACTCTCGTATAATTACGGATTAGGATTCAGAATGTTACGAGTTTTAGAATTGATATCATCAGACAGCTGTGTAAGTAATTGCAGTGAATAAGACATAGTACCTCAAAGTTTCATTTTAGCAAGAGAAGCATTGATCAAATGTTCTCGTCCCGATAGGGCTCAAATGAAAATATAATGCTTAATCTAACCAAGCAATAAAAACTATCAATGATATAAATTTAATTTGAATTGAATACGTTCCAAAATATCAAATCTATATAAGTGGATTATTTCATTTATAGGAGCTACAGTAGAGGACATTTGATTTAGCATCTGAATCATTTTTATATTTCTTGATAGGCATTTCAGTGTAGCTTGAGAATGTTTATGACTCAAATCTCAAATGCGAGCATAATTCTGAAAAATAGTTAAAAACACTTAACATATTTTCACATCAATCGAACAAAAGTTTCATTTAAATTTAGCAATGGTTAGATAGAATTTTTTAGGCTCTTAAGAGTAAATTAAGTTCTAAATATAAATACAAAAGTTGTACAGGTCATTGTGATGAATCATATTTTTGCAAAATAAGATTAATTAATCTCTACATTTTATGAGCTTTTAAACAATATGGGAACATATTGGAACTTGAATAAGCCGATGGTAAAGTATTAAAACGTTACCATTAAGTTTCTTTTTATAGTATTGATCATAATAAAGAAAATAAGTGAATTCAATTAATGGTGTAATTTATGTAAATATTTAGTTTAACAATGAAAATTCAATCAAAATTACTAGATTTTTAGCTTTTCATCATTTGAATCTCGTTACATTTTTTCCCCATCCAGTAATAAAATAACATGGGTATGTTGTCCATATATTTAAAGGTGATAGACCCAAAAGAAACTCGAAACATATGAACTACAAGATATTATCTGAAATTGACTTACCTGGATGACGTGAAAAGGATTCCGTTGACACCTCCATAAGTTGACATGGCCACGAAGACGGGCATCACCCAGGCCATACTACCATACAGACTGTCAGCGAATGTCTGAAATAACAAAGGCATCAATTATCTCTTGGGAAAAATCTTATTTTAGCCTCCCCCCTAGGCGATGGAAAAAAATTGCTCCAAATGGAGCCAACAACGTGTTTTTCAAATGAGCTGATATATAATGTACAGTCAATAAATAAAAAGGTAGAGGCTATTTCAAAGAATCTCATGAACTTCTAAAGTATTATCCGAAATTGCTTTGACCCTTATTCAATTTAAAAGTTTGTCTCGGAATACCATGTTCGTAAAAGTCCTTTAGCTGCTGTTTCAATCAATAGCGTATTATTATTAAATATATTAGGAATTTACACTTACCACAGCAACTGCTTCAGCTCCCAGCACTTCAGCAACCGATAGCGTGGTGTGGAATGCAACCACAGTAAAGGTATACACCACTGTTACCAGAATGCAAGAAATGAAGATGGCTCTTGGAAGATTTCTGTTAAAATTTTGAAATTTTTTTTGTATAGAATACTAATTTAAAAGAAATTAACGTATTGAATAGTTCAACAATTTTAAATTGACACTCACTTGTGAGGATCTTTGAGTTCTTCAATCACGAAATTCAGGTAATTCCTAAAAATATAAAATTTATTAGTAAATATATATATATTTGATATATCAAATCAAAAACGAGTTGGGTAGTAATCAATAATTAAAAAAATTAAGCAATATGTAAAATATCACTATTGTGTCACTGAATAAAAAGATATACACCAATCCATAAAAATACAAAGACAAAACATTGTAAACAAAGAAAAATGAATAAAAATAAATTGGCAAATTTAACAATAAATGAAAAATATAATATAGAAATGTCCAAGTAATTAAAAAAATAATTTAAACGAAATAATAAACTAACAAACAAAATTATCACAAAGAGATAAATTAAAAAGTTAAGAAACTAAAATTTGAAGAAAAGCAAAAGAGGGCTATAATATGTTTAAAGTTGTAACATACTTTAGACTGGTATATATATATATATATAAAACACATCAATCAATAACTCCCGAGACTAACATTGAAAACAACATTT
>BMAW01000086.1:807349-821228 GCA_019974015.1 Nephila pilipes | reverse complement strand
GCTTTTGTTCCACGAAAGTACCGTGTAACAAATTCCACTTCTGGAAACTTTTCACTTACCAAAACTTTTCGTGCAAATACACTTCATGCGATACTCCGTGTTGGCCTCGTGCAAATTCTACGGAGCCACTTAAGCGATCTTTCATTATACTTTTTGCCACTTACCACATTTTAAAAAAATGGCTTCTACAGGTCTACCGAGCGTTCTGCGCCACGGTACGACTACGTTAAATCTCGGCAAACCACCACAACCGTTGCTTACGGACAAGAGTCTGCAAATATTTTTCACCCATTGTTTCAAGCTTGCACGGTGTTTTTTACCTACAAACAATGTTTTAATAAATACGAAATCTCGGCTTTTTCTATTTTTTAAACAAACAAAAGTTTGATCGACTTAAAATTTTGACACGTTTGCCAAAGCGTTAGTACTCTAGAAAGACCTGGTTACTGGTTTACTACGAGCGCCATCTCTGGGTTAGTCTCGGGAGTTATTGATTGATGTGTTATATATAGTGTGTGTGTGTGATCGTGAATACTGTTAAACGTAAAATGTGTGACGAATCCTCAATGGATACCTCACTCTTTCAAATAACATGGTAGTGATATACAAGATGAGGTTATTAAATAACGAGACTGACGCTGTAAAACGTTTTTTGATTTCATACACACATACTTGCTTATATCACCTTCAATATACGCCCCTCCTCTAATCCCAACAACATTCTATGCGAAACAGTGCTGGAAGCCTTATATCAGCACCTTCAGGGCGCGGGCCGCTTTCGCTTTCAAAGCTTCAGCGAACTCAAATCTTGTTCCTTTTAATGCAGGCTTCACCTTAGGAAACAGAAGTCGCATAGCGCAATATTCGGCGAATAAGGCGGATGGTCCAACACTCAAATGCTGTACTTTGCTTAGAAGTCTCTTGACAGACAATGCCGAATGATTTGTCCTTGCAGTTCTGATCCTTTTTTCCTTATTCTTACATGGAGTTCAAAAAGAACGCGAGATTAATAATGTTGATCAATTTTTTGACCTTCAGGAACCCAGTGAAGGTACACAGTTCCATGAATATCAGAAAAAAACAATCATCATTGCTTTGAAATTTGATTTGCTATTTAGAGCTTTTTTGGTTCTTGGTGAAGATGGGCTCTTCCAGTGCATCGATTGGCGTTTCGTTTCAGGATCATAAGCTGTATATTCGATATCCGTAAAAAAAAACGATTCAAGCAAAACAAAACAAAACAAAAAAAAAAACAGTATCCTTTCCAATAAATCTGGGTCTTTTTCAATGCCATTCAAAGTGTCACTACAAACATTTGTGCAAGCCTCTTATTACTCAAACATGAGGATTTTAGGCACCATTTCGGCATACTTTTGCATGTTAAAATTGTTATGTAAAATTTGCCGAATGGATTATTTTCATATTCCTACAGTCTAAGCAATCGCACGAATACTTAACTAACGGTCAGATCGAACCAAATTACCTATTTGTTCAACATTGTAACCCATTTTTGACTTAGAATGGCGACTGGACAGAAATTATCTTCAACGTTTTCTCGGCCATCTTGAAAACACTTAAGAAACTCACAAACACATAAACGCGATAAACATGCATTGTTATACATTTCTTTCAATAAATTATAAGTTTCAGTGGAGGTTTTTTCTAATTTCATGTGAAATTTCACAACAATTCGTTGCTCTATAGTTAGACTTCTCATTTTTGCAGCGAAAAAAATAATAATAATAACTAACGCGAACGAAGGGTGCGGCTACAGAGGGCTGTTTACAGAAGCGGAGAGGCACTGAATTCGGGGGAAAAAAAAGGCTTAACGCTAAACAGCTGTCGGTCGTTGGTATTTCATTATTAATGATTAAGCATTTAATAACTTAAATATTGTATTCTTAAAGAGTATATGCGTCTATTTGGAAATATTTTTACATCATATTTTATTAAATGGACATCTGTGCAAACTTCTTTGAGCGACTTGTTTGTGCTTATAGTAAATGAACTTATTCTGACTGTAATATGCACTTTGAATTAATAAAGAAAATTACTGCACATTATTGATTTTGTTAGAAAATACTTTTCGGTACGAGTTAATGATTATTTAAATTAAATCATGGAATAATTTAATTTAAATGTTTTTATTTTTTTTTAAAACGCGCTCAATATTCAATAGAAATTTGGTACTTATTCAATAGCGATTCAGCGTGCATTAAGGTAACTTTCATATTTTCAGACGTAGAATCGTAGGTTTGCATTTGTTCCAGTGGTTTTCATTATCTCTTCGCTCTTTGCAAAATTTGAGGGTCTGTTTATTCCTTCGGGACTCCATATATTCGATATCCGCTAATAATTGCACTGAGACGCAAGGGGGGGGGGGTTGATTTAACTGCTTCAGTAATTTTTCTGAGAGTTGTTTTATACGACATCGTATTTAGCTAAGTTTTTGTTTGCTAAGGAGAGAGCCTAAGAGCCACATTCCATAACCGGACGAATGAAAGTTTAGTAAGCTGTAGTTAGGACATCTTGTGTGGCTCGTTAATAAGAATATTATAGCTCACTACACTGGTAAATAAATGTTCATTTCTTTATTGAGATTCTGCCATTCATAAATGATTGAACAAATAACATTTTTGTGTTCTGTGATTGTTCTCGGCGGTTGTTTTGGCTTTTTACGTTTATTTTACTGCTTTTACAGATTAAGTTTCCATAAAAACTAATATATATCGTTGTTATCTTTGCATTCTGTTATAATAAAAACAGATTCAATTTCATTGAACAGGTGTACCGACTTCAGAGCAAAAATTATTCAAAAAAAAAAAAAATATTTACTAGCTGCTGGAAATATCGACTAATAAATTTCCTAAAAATGTAATTTGATAGTAGATTAATTTTATATATTTCATATAATTGAGATTAATTATATTTGATTGAATAAAATCGTTTGCTATTTTACATTAACTTTTTCGTTACTGTACAAAAATTAAATAATTTGAGAAAATTTAATTCGACAGTTCGGATTCTGGATTTTAGCTTATAAATTTATTAGTATCTGATAAAAATTAATACCAGCTCCAATTATGATATCGCTTTAATTACTTAAATTGAATTTCATAAAATTGTTGGAACCATTATCGTTTTAGTGCTACTTCCCGCACAATTAGAAATATTTGACGTATGGTTCATGACAATTGGTATGTTTTAGTCACAATATTTAATACTAATATTTGTCACAATATTTTATACTAATATTTGTCACAATATTTTATACCAATAGCAGCAATCTGTCTAGACAAATTGAATTTCAATAAAATAAGTTTTAATCTTACAGTCCATTTGAGTCATTTTGTAACAAATGCCTTAAAATAAAAGGTTTTAACGATAAAGTTTCCAGGGAAACTAACATTGATTTATTGATGATTCGCATCAAGAAGGAACACGAATCTGTTGGAGACGGACCTCGTAATTTTGAACCTCGATCAAATGACGAGCACATCTGAGCCACCTCATCTAAACTCCCCGCTATACGGCTGGTCTTTTGTGGCAACAGGGCTCAAATCGATGGGGGGAAAAAATCACCGACAGCGACCATAGCCAATAGACGGTCAGGGAAACTAACATACAGCGTATTTATCTTTAAATTCTGTTACAATAAAACAGAGTCACTTTCCCTCAAGGAAAGACATTAATTGATTGAACCAATAGTTAATATTTTAGCAGATTGCATAAAGTAATATAGGACAATTGAATCGACACAACAGTTGTGTGATAAAAAACCGTTAAAATATATCTCCTAAATATCCGAATTACATAATTCCATTACCTTTTATTTTTTTTTCTTGGTGAAATAGGAGTGAAGATGCGTAATAGTACGATATGGGATTTTCAAAATATGATATGCCCCATAGAATACGTGACAGATTGAAAATGAAAATGATAGGGGGGGGGGAAACCTAATTACCGATTTATTTTATATAAATAGCTTAATTTAAAAAAAAAGATTTATGATATTACTATTTAATATAAATAGTAATATTACTATTATAATTGATATTTCTATTTAAAGAAATCAATTCTAGAAGTCTAATTTATATTAGTATCGTTAATGAATTCAGCTGGAGGATAAAACTTAGTTAAAAATAGTAAGAATTAATTTTAGTAACTATTCCCCTTTAATAACCATTTTGAGACATGTCTGTTGATATATATCACATTTTTAATTGTCATCGATAGATGATATGCATTAAATAAATTAAGAGTCATTGGTATATAGGGAAATGAAAGGTTATTTCCGGAGTCGATTAAACTCAATCATGCCCCTAATCTTCCATTGACCTAAACTGTACCCATTAATTGTCATCACTATCCTACAAAAAGGAATCACCTCAATTGAGCCGAAAAGCCTAAATAATTGCTTAAAAACCTATTTTTAACATTTATTTCCATTAGTATAATTAACCGACCTAACGATGCTGATTCATGAAAACATCTCAATTTAACAGATAAGATATTTATCGAAGAGTGAGTGACATGTTTTACGGCGCAAGAACCAAAAGCATAGCCGTTAAGCCAAACATTTATTAAACATACTCCAATTTTTTTTTTCCAAACACATGAATATCTTAACAGAAATAAAATACAATGCTTATTAAAAAAAAGTAACATTGAAAGGGTAAATTTTTTTAATTTGGTGGGAAAGGGCATTTTTTCTTAAAAAAGAAAATTTGTTATGGGGGGGGGAAGAGATTTCCCCACGGTAGATTCTTTTGTTTCAAACATGAAACAAAAAGAGTTGAACAAAAAGCGCGACTATGATGATGAAATATTGAACATTTATAAAAGAATATTCAAGAATTAAGCATACTCGAGAATATCATAGAAATATATCTCATTTCCTCATTATATTTAATAAGACGATGTTTTTTTCCAGCGTATGTATGACAGACACAAAAACAGGAAACCGGTTACAGTAAAACACATCACTGATTGGGATACTTTATTAGAGACTATTAATTGAGATGCGTATTATTAGAGGTAAGCGAAGCATGAAACTAATAAGACTGTAAGAGTCTATTTAAAATTTATTCTGATTCTAACAGATATAAAAGTCTTAAAATTTTTTTTCATTCTAACTACATATACCTTTCATTGAATGGAATAAGTGTCCTTATTTAATAAAATGCTTCATCGAATTTCAAAATAAGGTAAAGAGAATTTGTAATGGAACTTAAGATGGGACAGTGTTGAATTTAAGAACATTATTCTAAGTAAACAATAAATGTTACTTACTAAATAAATATATTAAAGATATACTTCTCTAATAATTTCTCCTTCATACATCGCTAATTAACTGTTAATAAGAATTGATTTATTTAACCTGTTAAGAAACGATATTCTAAAAAAAGCTAGTTTTAACTTATCAAGAAATGTTTTAATCCATGAAAGAAAACACGTCATGCTAGGCCAAAGAGTGAGAAAACTAAAAAATAATCATTGAAAGTGAAGGAGGGAGTGAATGTGAAGTTTATTGGCGCAAGAGCCAGATATGGCTATGCTGCGCCAAACAAGACTAAACTGTGGTCTAGACGTGAACTTGAAAAAAAGGTAAAAATGGTTGACAAGAAGGTGGGTCGAAAATAGAAAAGAATCGTTAGGGTATCCCAGGAGTGCGTCACCCGTGTTTACCAAAGACAGTAAACCTCATGGGAAAGAAAAAACATCACTAGGGTACCTCGGAGTCATGATGCCCGTACTTACCTGAAGAAGGTAAGTCCCTGAGGTCCCCTGATATAATCCCCAGGGGCAGGGTGCCCGGCTATACCACCAGACGCTGAGTACCCATTTTAGTCGCCTCTTACGACATGCATGAGCTACAGAGGGACTATTCTGTCATTCTCGGTCATCACACGGGTCAATAATCATTGAAAATAAATCTTATATAGTTAATTAGTAGAGTAAGAACTTATTTTTACTTTACAAATATCCATTTGACACTTGTGGACTAAATTGATTCCTCTTTATAAACGATACGATGCAAAGTAAAAGCAGCTAAATAAAGGTGTATAGTTTTCTTTTGATTGTAGCACAACTATTTAGGATTTCTGTCTACATGTTCCTTAAATAGAATGCACTTTTCCCAAATTATGTTTTTACAGAACTTCATAACGTTTGAAATTCAATAGATCTTCATAATTGAAAAAATTCTTATAAACAAAGGTTAAATATCTAGTTACGAGAAGGCTCAACCACCCGTGGTAAGAATGGGAAATGCGAATGGGGCAACTCGCTGTAGCATTGTCCATTGATCATTTTCCCTTTTTCTAAGAAACCTTCGATAAGATGACCGTCGCATCCCGAAAAATCATCGCCATATAATTTTTTTCGTCCTTTTCATCGTTTTGGAGCAGATTCGCCAGGGAAAAAAACCTATTATTTTTATTGTTGCTTGATTTCCAATGTGTAATGATGAATCCAGATCTCATCGAAGGTGATTACTCAACGCAAATGGCGACGATAATTCGACGTGGAAGCAATAAATTTCTAATAGGGCAGCTAATAGCTGCCAAATCAAAACTAACCTATTAGTCCATTTCAAATTTCTTTTAACTTAGTTAAACAGATGGCAGCCCACGATGGTTACAGACTTATTTGCCTTAGCAATGTCATCTATTGTTAAGAACAGACATTTCTTAAATTATCTCCATAGACAGATATAACTGAATAAATAATAATTTTAACATCACTTACAGTTCTTTATGTTTGCAAAGTTTGATGAAGAATTATTCTGAATATCTAAATCAGGAATATTTTAAAAACTAAACGCAATATGATACGCTGTTTTCTCAGATTTCTACAAATTCTGTAACCAAATATATAATATTTCTTTAGATTTCTAATAATTTGTGAAAAGATAAGGAAATTATTTCTCAAAGACAACTGGATCTTACCATTTTTCCACACATAGTATATTAAAAATTATTACAGAAACAACTACAGTTATTTTTAAACACTGCATTAAATACTATACATTCTGAATAAAATGAGACAAATTTCGAATTAAATCACATTCTCTAGACTGAATAATTAAGATGAATGAAATGCAATAAATCAGTTACTAAATACAAAGTTGATTTTCCTATGGAAACTCACCATCCGTTGTAAGCAAACAAACCCGAGTAGAATGACAATGCTATTTTCGTTATATCCGATTCTGAACCTTCGAAGTTAAAGTGTTGGGTCTGACCTGAAAAAGAAAATGAAAGATAAGTAACTATTCTTCCTACACACATCAGATGCTAAACACTATACGAGTTTCTACATAAGAAATCGATACCATATATTTCCACATATAAGCCAAGATTTTTTGGAATGTTTCCATTAACCCGTTCAAAAAGACCGGCGAAAGGAAAAAGAACCGCTTCCCCGGGATTGCGCGCTCTGAAAGTGTATGCACGCACGGGACCAGTCTATTTTCCTCGTTAAACCTAATTTCATATAAAAATTTATATAAAATCATCCCTACGATTAAATACGCTGAAACTTACAGGTTATTATCATTGATAACGATTAAATAATGGTAGTAAAATTTGTGATATTTAAAAAAAATAATTGCGAATTTTAAAGAAAATATATTCATTTTAATAAAAAAAAAATTATAGCTACGAAAATAACAATATAAAAGACAACAAACATTTAATTCACTAGTATTTAAAATATAGATAAAATATAAGAGAATTGAACACAACAAATATAAAATAAATGAAAAAAATTACAAAATAATACTTGAACTTAATAAGCTTCAAAAGTTTTAAGTTCCTCTATTTCAACAGCAAAAAGATTTAAAATAATAATAATAAAAAAAAAAAACAACAACCTCGGAACCAAAAGCAGGAATTGAAGGTCAACACTCTGTGGAGCCATATTTGAAAATACAATGGACTTTAATCGTCGCTGTCTAGTGACCGTTGAAAATTGAAATAAAATGTTCCAATTCGAAATCTTTTAGTTTTAGTTTTTATTAACGTCACACTAGAAGCAACACGAGGGCTAGCGGTGACGGACCTCGTAATTTTGAACCACGGTCAATTGGCAAGGACGACACCTGAGGTGGCACCCCTCTCTCCGAACTTCCACACCACGCCGACGGGAGGACTTTGACCCCCGACATATTTAGCGTGCATCAGCCCCGGCTACACGGTTGGTCTTTAGCGGCCAAGGATCGAACCCGCGACTGAACGAAAACCGCCGGTCACGAATCCAAAGCCATGGTTACTAGGCTATCGTGGCCCTCCAATTCGAAATCATACCAGAGTGATCATGAGCCCGGTGGCACCAAACACCCGCCACAAGTACGATATTGTGGGCCGTGAAGGGAGTATCGCTCGATCACGTATCTGTGATCAAGATCCTGAACGGATTAATTCTCGGCTCATAGCTAAATTAAGTTTTTCCCGGTACATAAGCCGATTACCATAAGAACTTTTCCGTTAGCCGTACACAAGTGATAAATCGCCAAATACAGAGCGTTTTTTTTTTTTTTTTTTTTTTTTTTGGTTCATATATCGTCAGTTTCTGATGAAAATAATTTGTATCACTTATATCGTTCTTCTCGAAAATAAATCAAATTTTCCTGAAATTGTTTTATTTGACAGGTTTGTTGAGTCTCGCCAAAACGAAAAATCTGATGTGGACGAAATTTTCACCTGGTTAACAGAAAAGTTCTAAAAGCATACACTAGAAATAATAACAGATTGTGATTGTTTATCAAAGTCGCACTGAGAAGCAACACGAGGGCTATTGGCGACATACCTCTTAATTTTGAGTCTCGGTCAAGTGGGGCACCTAAGCTGGCACCTTTAAACTTCCACCCCAAAGGGAGGACTTCGAGCCTCGACAAATTTAACATGCATCAGGGTTTGAACCTACGACTCGAAGAAAACCGCCAGCCGTTTGTCCGCGACTATGATAACTGAGCTGCCGCGGCCATGACATAATAGAATATTATAGTTAATGCGCCAGTAAAAATCATATAGAGGAATATTACTTTAATCTTCCTACTTACATTTTGAATGCAAACTGTATGTAAAAAGGCGGGATTATGAATACTGTCTCAAAATTTCTGAGGATTCGAATTATTTATGAAATTCGCTTTCACTCTTTGGAATATCTGTGGGAATTATCACCTGCACTCTTCATACTATAATTTATGTCCTTGTCATACTCAAAATCGTACATATAGTTATTGAAGTAGCACTTTTTAAGAGTTCGATCTACCATTTAAACTTACATACGAGATTTGGATAGATTTCTTACTCTCAGCTTATAAACGAATCGACTTACATTTGGAAATACGCGGTAATCGCTACTCAGATGTGTCGTAGAGCTTGAACTATCACTTAATGAAAAAAATTTACATAAAACGAATAATAAAGGAACAATAATAGGAATACATAAACATAATGAATGAATAAGGCTAATGGGAAAAAAATTCCGAAAAAAAAAGTTTAAAACCAATTCTTGCTGTCATTCAGCAGGATCCTAAGAAATTCTAAAACGTGACTTTACGTAAAAACTATTTAATATATAATTATGTATTATTCATTCAACAGAAAATTGCTACATGTTACAATGAAACAATTGTAAAATGAAGCAATATTAAAAATTTCGTTTAAATAATAACCGATTAATAAAAATGCGTTACTTGTATAATTTTAAATCCCAAATATTTATACAGTGAATACATGATAGAGTTCTTTAGTTATGTAAAAGTTTTAAGAAATGATTAATTTTTTTTCTCCTTTTAGAAGAAAACATTTAAATGAACACTAGTGAGGCACGAAATGATAAACTAGAATAGTCCTATTTACTAGAATTTCCCGCGTTTTTTCGAATAAATAGACGTTAAGATGTTGGGTTTTGGCTCGAATTCATAAATCCAGCTTCTTTCAAACACGACACTTAGAAAAACTTTTATAGCAATTTTTATGGTCTTAGTGTTACTTGAACTATTTTCAAAAGGATCGTGCACATGTCTTGTAAAGTGTTGATCAATGAAAAAATTTAAAGGTCAAAAATACTACACTACAAGATATTTCAAGGCAAATAAATTTTACGGTACTTTACATCCTTACATGCACTTTAACTAAGAATTTTATCTCGGTTTGACTCTAGTTCTGGGAAATGTCCACTCACTGCCGATAATACGTCACAGATACCGGGGAAGGTGGTTCACCGTTGACAGATGGCGAGTGGACCCGCTACTCATCCACAAAGATAAGAGATAAGTATTCTGGGAAGACGAGAGGCAATGGGTCTTTAACCAACATTGGTATTCTAATTAAGAACCTTATCTGTCTCAAGTTAAAATAAGTGCAGCTCTTTGAAGAGACAATCCACCTTTTTTTTGGGGGAAGAAGGCGACGTTATCAAGAACGTATCGGTGACTATTGAGGTTGAAGTATCAGCAGTCGCTCGCTACTAATGAGTCAGAGGAACTTTTTGAAAATAGTCTTGGATGCATAAAAGCAGCTTTTACACGAATATCTATAAATAGAAAATCGTTGCGCAAATTTCCTTCAATGCTATCAAATAAGAAATGTACAAAGATATGGAATCAAAAGAAATACTTTAGTGAATCCTTGAGAATTTTCAGAAGTTTCTAATGCGGTATGTTAAAAATCTAAATCACGAAAACGCGACATTGGTTCAAGATTACACAAGCATAAAAAAAGATAAGAACTTTTGACCTAAAAGATGAGTCAGTGATCGGATCACACATTTTTCCCGAGTTCTTTTAATCCTTTTGTTACTATCATTGCCAAAGGGAATTACTTAAGTACAGATCTACTGGATAAAATTAATATTATATAGTAGCATAATAAAATTAACTCAAGTTATAAATTCTTGCATAATTCATTCTAAACATGTAGTCATTAGTAATTCGTGCTAACTTGCTAATTCCGTTGATATTACAGAGTGTTTACAAAAGAGAATCCGAACTTATGAGCTAATGTTATAAAACTAAAAAAAAAAAAGTTTCAACCTATTTGGGCAAATTAAAGAAAAAAATAATACCTCAAAGTTTATACAATTATGATTGTTCAATATAGTTGTTATCAGAGACGCGAGAATGATATCCAGTCAAATTGGAACTCATCTCACTTTTTTCAATTTGTTCCTGGTTACAGTTTGAAAGGTTGTAGTTATTCGCTATTTCAGTTCATAATGTTCGACTGCAGAGGGAGGAAAAATACTTTACTATTTAAGTATTCGTAAAGAAAAAAAAATCATAGGGAATTGAATCAGAATTTGGGAACCTATGATTAAGAGTCAGGCAACTATTTTCTTTGCGACCAATCCACCAAAGCGGCAATTTGTCAGTTTCCACGAACAGATACGATGGTATGAAAAAATTGAGAAAACTATTGATTTTTCAAACCATGCAAATTACAGTTAGTTTCCGCAAATGATAAATCATTGGAAAAGAAAAATAGCAAAGGAAGGCGGGGAGAGAACCTGCAGTATTAAAAAGTGAAAGAAGAAAGAGGATTGCTGCTTCAGAGGCAGAGAAAAGCGATACAGCCTTTCGTGGGAGGCGATTGCCTTCGTTTGCAAATGGAGAGCCCAATCGAATACTGAGATGTGGGAGTTTTTTTGAACTATAAGTGTTTAGACGTGCTGTTAGCCAGATATAATGCGTTTTGCCTCGGTGCTATGTAGATCTGGCAGCATGGTGCATCTGGGCGGAAAGATTAAACTTGAAGTTAATCTTTGTTAAATAAAAAAAAAAATTGTCGCCTCTCTTAGCTGTAGCAGTCCCTCGTTTGCTGTTTCATTCACACCGGGGATGCGACGTTGCAATATATATATATATATATATATATATATATATATATATATATATATATATATATATATGTAACTTGAAAACATATAAAATCTTTCAAATTCTCAGTTTATTTTTTGGCTCCTTTAATCTCTTAGAAACATGGGGGAAAAATGTGGGATATGTATTAGTAGTAACTCAAAGGGTTAATGTTTAATCAATGCGTCAATAATGAACACTTGTTGCACTAAAATAAAATGTGTTCTAAATATCTTTTTATAATGAAAATCCTAATCAAACTTAATCAATCAATTTGTTGTTGTCATATTGTTGTTTGCTTTAATTCCTAATATTTAATACTTATTTGGCAAAAAGTATTCTGCTTACTTTTTTTTTGATAGCTAAAATCTTTTCTTTTTTTCAAAAGGCTTTTTTGGAAGAGACTTTTTTTTTTACATATATTTTTCCAAGTCAAGAGAAATACTTTTCGCAACTGAAGTCACTCAAGATGCTGATAGAAGAGTTCAGATAAAGAAGAAAGTTGGCAGTTCACTTTCACGTCGTGTCATGCCAAAATACCGAGATCATGAAACACGACGATGGTAAAAAAATATTTTGATGTTAAAAAGTCGGATGGAAGACGTCATGTTTTCATTATATTATTAAATGTGAAAAACCTTTTTGTGAGATGTAAAATTTTATAAAAATTCATTTTACCAGTCAATTATACTTTCGCCTGATGCAACTATGAATGTAAGTACAAATGAATCTAAAACACAAATTTATAGTACTTTTGAGTTAATGTGTGCGTGAGCTGAAAATCCATGAGATAATGATCATTTCGAAGATAATGCTCATTCTCTACATGAGAAATGATTAGTAATTTCTTCTCTTTCCATCTTCATTTTATGCGTCATGTCAGGGCTCCCGCCTCTCACTCATTTTTGCAGTTTCATCGTTAATTTAATCCTATAGATTTCGACTTGGATCTACTATTCTATTTGATCCTGATTTGAGATGCAATAAAAGGTATCTGAGAAAGAGCAGAGAAAATAGTGAATGCTTCTATACTTGCGGAATTACTTTTTTCCGATTCTTAAAATATTTGAAAATATTCTTTCTAAGCCCAGAGAAAACTGAAATGAACTAATTTAAATAGAAAATAAAATATTTTTAAAGATCTTGAAAAGATTAGTTCTCCGGCATTTGAGACGTAAAATTCAACCTATTTAAGTTGCAATATGCAAGCATTGATCAAATAGTAGAGATGTGAGAATTAGGTCGGGAAATTCCATGAGGATTAAATTACATCAAATCAAATGGCGAATCGTAACATGGAGTCTTCGTGATTAAAAATAAATTCAAACTGTCTTATTTTCTAGCATTCGCAGATAGAATGATAATTCTAATGAAGATGGAAATAAACTGTTGTCGACCTTCAGTTTTGTTTTTCGCATTTAGATGTAACAGATATACAGGATCGTCTTTTCCCACATACTAACGTTTGAAGATTAATTGATTTGATTAAGGAACTGTAGACGAAGAGACAAAGAGTATTTCCCAAACTGTTTTGGCAATGACTTCTCATTCATAGTTCGAGGACTTACTTTATTTTTGAATGGCAAAGCTTTAAAATATTTTTCTGCAAACGGTCATTGAACCTCTCTAATCGGATTGTATTAGTTAATTTTGTTCCAATCTACAAGTTTTCACTTGTTCGATGGTAGACAGTGGAGATTTTCATGCGCGCTTGTTGGTAAAAGTGTTCTTCGTTTAGATGAAAAGTGTGTAAATGAGTTCTCTCCTCTCTAATACATGTCTAGAACATCAAATAAATTCTTAATTTGTAAATCCTGTCGTTATAAGATTTATTCAGCTCTTTCTTCCATTCACTGGTCATATACTTTAAAGGGGGTTCACTTGATTAAAATTTCTTATCCTTTACTTTCCCCAAAACTTCTTCTTTTTTTTAAGTTTTGAGTTTACTTATAATTCTGGTAACGCACATTCTTGCCTAATGGTCATGATCGCAGACTCATGGCCAGCATTTAA
>BMAW01000086.1:724456-807324 GCA_019974015.1 Nephila pilipes | reverse complement strand
GAAAGAGATTTTAGCAAGTTTTACTTTGTTGGATTCATGAAAGAGTCCTTCATATCTAAACGCCCATTAGCGATGAAGAGCAGCCAACTCCAACCCGGACTATTAGATCAACCTGGACACAGTGCGTGCGGCAGTTTGAGAGGGACGTTTCGCCAAAGGTTAAGTAATGTTTTGTATCATGTCTGACATAAGGTTTTCAGACAGTTCTTTTCATGAGATCTTTGTTTTTGGCATTCGCCAGATATGCTGGATTTAGTTCGCGCCGCGAGCAGCAGGGCTGGTTCTATTGCCAGGTAGATATCTGTGTTTCCGATGGTAGCCCGTTAGAGCGTTTTGATTTTATGCTCTTCGATTTATCTAATACAGTTTGTCTAGAAGAGTTGTAACCTTTCAGTTTGGAAACAAGTAAGCATTAAAGAAAACTTCAGAGCTAGGATATTTTAATAAACATTGAAAATCCAAATCTTAGCTTATAAACGTATAAGAACCCAAACATTAGTTTATCCATATGTATTACAAGCATGTTTCTATAATACTCTGAGATATTTTGCCAAATAAACTTAGCTTTAGTTAAGCATTTTCAAACTATACGAATGATTCATTGGAAAGCTGGCCTGTGATTATTTTTGGCAATATTAATCAAGACGTCAATTTCCTTTTCCTTGTGAGATTAAAGATTATCAGAAGAAAACATCCTGAGAAAGAAAATAGCGACGGAAACAAACAAAACCGATTTTATATTTTCACTTTAATAACACGAATTTAGTTCTCGTCAGTCTTTTTTTTTTGTTTCATTTTTATTTTATTGATTCTATTGAACCAATATATTTACGTTTTTTTCTTAATTTATTCTTAGCTCTATTTACGTTAACTAAAAAAAGTAAACTATTATATGGATAGATAGTTTTTTTTACAATTTGAGAGGAAGGCTACATAATACAGGATGATTAGAAAACAATCATTAGGTTTTAAAAGAATAAAATTGTGTGTGTGTGTGTGCGTGCGCGTGTGAAATTAATTGCACGCTTCAGTGTTAATAGGAAGAATATGTAATATTTTTTTTTATTTCTATGTTTTCACTTCTTTTTTTGTATGACCACTAGATGAGCGCGAACTCATTTTCACGTTCCAAGTAACTAGAAAAAAATTGCTTTATGTTCAGCATCTAATACCTCAAAATGGCGTGAAACTGCCAGAATGCGTTTGTGTTTTAAAATATACGAAACCTTCAATTGTTTCAGTGCAGTTTTTAGTTTGTTTTAGTTTAGTTTTTATTAACGTCGCACTAGAAGCAACACGAGGGCTATTGGCGACGGACATCGTAATTTTGAACCTCGGTCGTGTGAGGGGGACGACACCTGAGCTGGCAGCCCCCTCTCCTAACATCCATACCAACGGGAGGACTTTGGGCCCCGACAGATTTAACGTGCATCAGCCCCGGCTATACGGCGGGTCTTTAGCGGCTAAGGATCGAACCCGCGACTGAACGAAAAGCGCCGGCCACAAGTCCGAAGCCATGACCACTAGGCTACCGCGGCCTTGTTTCAGGGCAGTGAGCATTCAGAAGAAGCATACGCCAGGTTATCATAGCATTCAGCGCTGCTTTCGTCCATTCCAGAACACTGCGCGAAAAATCAAGGCATGGTAGACAAAGTACTCTCTTCACACTATGTAGTGGCTAGTTTATTTTGCACCTACCGCACAGGAATCATCACATCTCGCCAGTTGTGAAGTGGATAATTACTCAAGCTACAGTTTGGAAGACTTAACGTTTGTGATTTACGTAACAAACAGCACCGTATTCAATATGAATACGGACAATGACATGCCCCAATATCTGGGACTACCACGAATAACTAGATGTTTGTCGTATTACAAAAAGAAGACATGTAGAACATTTGTAACAGTTCTAAAGAAAAGCTGAAAGTGAGATATTTTTTATTATCATTTTTGAAATACAAGGTTATTCAAAATGATTCATCCGATTTCAAAATTCCATATTTTCATAAATAAACGAAACAGAATGATAAGTAACACATGAATACAAAGGGAAAATACAAAAGTTTCTTTCACAAGTGTTCGATATAATTTTCTTCAGTTACACACATCAAATTTACATATGTATATTCCAGTCAAATATGTTGCAAAATGTCAGTGGTAATTGATTGTACATCAACAGAAATCCTTCGTTTAAGTTCCCATGAATTCATAACCAATGGTGGTGCATACACTTTATCCTTTACAAACCCCAAAGGATTAAATCGAATGGGATCATATCAGGTGGCTTAGGTGGCCAGCTGTGTGCCATCAAGTCATGCGGCTCACTGTGAATGAGTCCAACAGTGAGGTAGCTCCGTTAAAACTTCCAAAACGACTTTCGTAAAATAGCTTCACGAAGGGTACATGAGAGCCACTTACTGTTCACAATATAAAACTCCCACAGTTTTCCATTCCACATTTTTGTATTAATATACTACTTAACATTTTGTGCCGTTTATTTGTTGAAAATATGGAATTTTGAAATTGAGTTATTCATTTTGAATAACCCTGTACTTTGAAAAACAGATAATCTAAAACCCTAGATTGTTTTGAAAAATCACCCTATATTATTAATAAGGCTACATCTAAATATAAAATCTTCAATTAAAATGTGCTATTTAAGATTTTTTAAAATTTAATATAAATTGAAAATGAATCTTAGTACCCGAATTATCTTATTTATTTCTCTCAAATTGTTTTAAGATTTAAATGATTTTGGATGGCAAAAGTATCAATCTGAGTAATTTTTATAGATATTAAAAACATACGGGATTTAACATAGGTCTAAGTAAAATTAGCTAGGCTTAAATTATTTGAATTTTAGAACAAAATGCAACGAGCTGATTTTCAGTTTCTTTTATCCATCTTTCTTAAATTTCAACAGCAAAGCATGAACCTGAACACATTAATATTGCCTTTTCACCTCATCCTGGAAGTCGGAGTGATTTATTAACAGAATTTATAACAGCCGCTATTTCTATAGTCATCTTCAATACTTGAAACGTAACATTAATCTACCTTAACTATCTTGTATGGCGAAATTTCTCATCACAATAACGTAACATGAGGATTATTTTAAATATGCACATCACAAGCGTTAATTATGACGAACTGCAGTGCTGACGTGAGGTCTTGGGATTCAAATACGATTAGTTACGACCATAATTTAATGAATTTAAGTAATTTACGATCCCCCTTGAAATCTGAGGGAATGCAAGACGTACGTATTAGCATAGATTTGCCCATTTATTCTAATCCCGCGTTTCGTCTCGGACGGAAGTGTTGCAACTGTCTGACAGAGGAAGATAAATTCTGTTTACTTGAGGAAAAGATTACGTGATGCTACATGTCAGCTTTTCGGAAAAGACGGACGAAATACGATAAGTTCGGATTACAAGGTTAGACTTATTAGGAATGATGCACTGATCTAATTATCGGCCTCGGTTATATAATAACTTAAGTATAAGCGGGATATAATTTTTCTTTGAAGTCGAGGTCTTTGAAGTTTTCAAGCAAATGAACATATCGTAAGCACCCTTTTCTCATCCAACAAATTTTGCATGGCATACGTAAAATTGTCTTTTACATGAGAATGGTTGTAATTTCTCACGCAAGAGTAAGTTCTAATTTCACTCTATGATATGTATCATTTACTTACGCAAGATAATTTGCATGGAATATGTATAAGATTTTCACGTGAGAATGACTATAATTTCGCATGCAAGTATGCTTCATACGTGATTGCGAAATAATGCTAAGTAAATTCTGTTTTCTCTCTTCAAATCTGGAATTAAAGTTTTCATACAACAGATCGATCGTTCGCACCATCACTATTCATATGCTCATGTAAAATATCTTGAAAGGAATATGCAATACAGACTTCTACTTGAGAATAGCTACAATTTTGCATACAAATAAATATCCTTTAAAGGTGATGGCGAAATATTACAAATTCAAGATAAGTTCACCAAGATACATTCAAATGTGCACACTTCTATTACAGTAGGTTGGAATGATGGGTCCGACTACTCATAAATAGAACAGGGCATCAAGTCTCAAAGTGAAAGTATGGCAACTGTGATAACGTGTTCAAGAGTAATCTTCATCGACTGTGATTAAAAATAAATGAGATCCAGTACCAATATACGAGTAGCTCCCAGTGTTTCTAGAATGAGATATTAACACAAAAAAATACTTTACTGACGTTGTATTATTAAGGATTGTAGGATTGAGTTGGTCCTTGGGCAGAACTTTCGTTTCCCCGAGATTTCAGAACTGAGTTTAGTTTAGTTTTTACTAACGTCGCACTAGAAGCAATAAGAGGGCTATTGGCGACAACCTCGTAATTTTGAACCTTAGTCAAGTGACAAGGATGATATCTGAGCTGGCACCTCCCTCTCCAAATTTCCACACTAAGTCAACAGGAAGATTTGGGACCTCGACTAGATTTATAATCCTCGTTAATAGACGGGTGTTTAGTGGATCAGGATTCGAATCCACGACTAAACGGAAGCAATGCCGAAACAGAGTTTGCGACCGTGATCTCTAGGCTACCGTGGTCACTTGATAACCAGCAAAGAGATGGTATAAGGCCAAAATACATACTCACAAAAAATTGCGACTTTGTGATGAATCAACACACACACAATGATGAAATCAATATTGAAATAGACGAGTTTGAGACAGATCATTCTGTAAAACAAAGCGACGGTGGCCATGAACATACTCTCAGAAAATGTCTTTCAACACTGTGACGAGATTAAATGCGCGATTAATTTTCCATTGTGATGCATTTACCACTAATGGAAAATTCGTGGGGATGGATGTAGTAATTGCTGAGGGGTGAAGGGGATACTGTTAAAATTATGAATAAAAAAAGATTTTTACAGAATTAATCCCGATTTTTTTAGGCACACACCTTCAATAAAATTCACTTTTACTCTATCCCATGTATACATTTATGTATAAATTTTCACAAAAGTGGTTCAAGTTTATCAGATATATTCCCCTATTATAATCATCAATCATACAAGCTTATAATAATAGAAATTTCTTTTCAATCTGAAAGAAAATTTTTGAGATTGAGATATTAATTTCAAACGAAATAATCAGTTAAGGATGATTGTGGAAAAACGTCTCTTGTTTACCTTCATTGTCAGCGTAAAATAATATAGACGGTACTATTAATGCAATGGTAAGGTGACCTTTTTTCAATCAGGACAGGTATGGGGGAAAGTTTGGAGTGCGTTCACCTTATTTAAAACTAATAAAAAATATAGCATTAATAGTACCTTTGGTTTGGTATATGCATTGCATTGACTAAAATTAAATCGGAAATGAAAACGATACATTTATAATACCTATGGCATAAACAAATACCATCAAAACAATTTCTAAACATCTATAACATCTAACTTGCGGTTTCTTAAAAAAAATTTGTTCCTTACATTTTTCTGAAGAAGAAATAAATTTCAGTAACAATTCATTTTGTTGAAAATTTCGATAAAATGCCGTGGGAGTTATTAAAGATTTTTTTTTTCAAACATCAAATACTTGACACTGTGATATATTAAAATGTTTGTCTTCTCAAAAAACCAATTCCTCTTTGTGCAAACCAGAACGAATTCGATAATTGATTACATTTTATGATTAGCCAGGACAAAAAAAAAACTAAAAATTAGTACTGTTCTGATAAAGCCAGTAATAATGGTCACCTTACAATTGCAGCAATGTTGTTTTTATGATAATAAAAATGCAGCAGCTGAAACCAAAATACCTCGCATATCAGCAGGTGTTTGTCTCAAAAAATAAATGAAACGGATAATGAAAAACTAAAAAACGTTATAAGCGTTAATTGCACGCGACGCCATTACTTCCCGACGCCTCGCGGAAACCCTGCTTCCTGAGATCGACCTTGACCGGCACCAGGCCGGAATCGACCGCTTCTTCACAATAAGAGAGATCCCATTCAACCAAGATTTCATTCCTTCCTCATTGAGATAATGAAATGCTCATCAATGAGCATTATCCTCACGCATTAAGGTTCTCACACTTTTCGGCACAGTAGCCTTGAAAAGTAATCGAATTTTCTTGACTACTACTAGGAAACGTAAGTGGAATCTCTTGCAGTTTATGTGCAACTCCGGATGTGTTTAACTCAATGTAATAGGGACGCTGGAGGGAGGAGGAGAAGGCGAAAATTAATAGTCAACAAAAAATAAAGGGATAGAGAAGCAAAATTTAAAAATTTTAGCTACAAAATGGAAAGTTTTCGACGCTATTTGAGTGACTTTGGACAGAGAAGTAACAGTTAACAGTTTGCACCAACTTTACTGTGATTTAGTTTTATTACTAGTGAGTAATTATCTTTTAAAATTTTTAATTAGTACCATACCATATGTTACTTTCATCAAAGAACAATATAAAGCACGTATTATAATTAAATAGAAATATTTCGAGAATTCCAAGTGAGTGAGTGAATGTAAAGATTATTGGCCTAAAAGCCAGATGTGGCTATGCTCCACCAAACAAGATTTAACTGTGGTCTAGACGTGAAAAAATTGAAGAAAAGACAAAAACTGGTCGACAAGAAGGAGGGCCGAAAATAGAGAAGGATCTCTAGGGTATCCCGAGAGTGCGTCACCCGTATTTACCAAAGACAATAAAACCCATGGGAATGAAAAAGATCATTAGGGTACATCGGGGTCATGATGCCGTACTTACCTGAAGATAAGTCCTTGAGGTCCCCTGATATAAATCCCTAGAGGCAGGGTGCCCGGCTATACCCCCAGACGCTGGGTACCCATTTTAGTCGCTTCTTACGACATGCATGAGCTACAGCGGGACTATTCTGTCATTCCCGATCATCACATGGGTCTTCGTGTATTCCAAAATAATCAGCGATTATTTCATTAAAAAAGTATGGCTTATTTAAAATAAACGCCACAAAATGATAACTTGCAAAAATTCAACTAGTAAGTAAAAACTCAAGGCCTTGTTTTATACCCCTATAACACTACAAAATATGTAAGGAAAAACAAGTACTTTTGTGTATTGCATGTGCTAAATAACATTTAATTGGGTATTCAGAGCAATACAGTTATATTATAGGAAGAAATATATGTAATGTAAAATAAATTTCTCATATTCAACATATATTTAAGTCTCTATTTTGGAAAAAAAAAAAAACCCGCTAAATGACTTATTTCGTTTGGCATAGACGTCCACCCATTCATCCACATCAGTTGCCCTTCCTCGCAGCACATGCTACTCTTGAAGAGTTTCCACCATTTGCAGAGTAGCTTTCGAAACAGTTAGCTACGACACATGAATCTAACAAATATGCCGCGATTCACGGTACAGTATTCTGTGCATATCACTGCTCAGTAAATGTTTTAATAATGAAATGAGAATAGTATTTTTAATGGCGCAGAAGCCAGATGTGGCCATGCGGCGCCAAACAAAGTAAGCTAGTGAAGTGTAAAACTGTGATCCAGACGTTTGAAAAATACTGAAATGAAATTTGTTGGCAAGAAAAAGGTCGAAAATGGAGAATGATAGCTAGGGTATCCAGAGGGTACTTCACTCGTGCTTACCAAAGACAGTAAACCCCATAGGGAAGAAAAAGATCATTAGGGTACTACGGATGAGTGATGTTCGTAAATTTACCTATAGAAGGCAAGCCCCTGAGGTTTCCCATTCTATAGGACCAGTCCCCTCAGGGGTAAGGTATCCGGGTATACCCCCAGACACTGGGTACCCATTTTAGTCACCTCTTACGATATGCATGAGCTACAATGCGATTATTCTTTCACACCCAGTCACCTCACAGGTGCCGTATTTACCTGAAGAAGGTAAACACCTGAGGAGCCGGATATGTCAGCACGAAGAATAATTTTTAATATAGAAGCTATCAGCAATTTCCATAATATTTCTTTTACCCATGTATTTCGAAGAATCATTTTCTTCACTGAAATCTAACAGCTATGGATGTATCAAATGGGGAAAGGGGGGAATGGTTACATATATTCAGTGCCAAGTCAACAAAACATTTTATTACCAGTAAAATAAATTCATTCGGTGCTACACCGTTAAATAGAAAATGCAATAAAACAAGTTTAAGGATAGTTCTACTGTTCATAAAGTAGACGCTTTTATCTTCTTGAATAGGATTTATACGCGATTTGTTCAACCGAAAAGTGATTTTCTGTAAGTACGTTTTATTTCATTTTTGCCCATTAACCAGAGTTTCCGAAAACTGTAGCGGCTCCAGTCGTGATTAATCCCATTTTTTTAACGAGGTGTTACTTTATTATTACACTATAGTCTTCACAGGAAATCGTTTATCAAGACCTACACTTCATAGTCGCCCATCCACCAATTTGTCAACTGACTATCACGAACTTAAATGTTCGAATATTTCCAAATAGTCATTCGACATCCCCCGATTTTGGAAGAATTCATCATATAAAAAGTCTGAGATGTTATTGTTTCCGCACTTTAATTTTTGCTATGTTTAGACTGATAAGACCCAAACTAATTTTTTCCGTTTCAATTAAAGTTTCAAAAGGAGGTCTTAATATAGAGCTGTTTTTGTAAATAAAATTAGCGGGTAGAAAAACAAGCACTTACCATAACACAGCTGGACGACACCAGTGAGGATGATGATGACCAACGCTACTAGCTTGGCGAAAGTGAACAGATTCTGTACAGTCATGGACCATTTCACATCCCAGCAGTTGACGAACGTCAGGATACCTTTAAAGAAAATCACGCATTTAGCATATCATTTTCAAACCTCACTTAAATATATTCACTCTAAGAACTTTTAACACTTATGTCGGGTTATAGGATTACGTCACATCTTAAATTTTACTCTAATCACAAATCTAAATTTCAACTTAAGTTCATATAAAGTAATTGAACTAGTCTAATTATGTTTCAAAGTAGAGTTCATTAATTCTAAAATCAGAAGAATTCTCTCAACCAGTATTGCACTTGGTTGGAAAGAAGTTGGAAACTTAAATATAAAGTCAGAAAGATACCCAAATGTTAGTTAAGGGAAGTTTCGCGAATGTACTCCATGTTGCAAACTTATAAATTATTTTTATTCAGAATAACAATTTATTTTTTTCTATCTATTTTTGTGATTACAAAAAAGTATCGCCCACCAGTGGACGTTGAAGAAATGCAACGGAGTGCCGAGTCCACTTTCATGGAAAACGCACTCAAAAGCGAGCTCAAATGCGCAATTGACATTAAAATTCATCGAATTCATGTTTTAAAAAATAGTTATAATTATCTTTTAAGCAAGACCGATTTGTACTAAAAGTGGGTACTGGTATATAACTATTACAGTTTTGTTTCCTTTTGACTAGTATAGGAATGAATCGCTGTATACGTAAGGCACCACAGCGTGTGTACGGACGGTTCCGGCTCAATTAAAAAGCTTTTGTTTACAAGTTCGAGCAGGTCTTGGCAAGATTAAGGCTCCCGTTGATACACCACCACGAACGTTCCAGCGCAATGTTAATTCTACGGAATTTCACACACATACACATATATATTGGACTGATTTCAAAAACGGAAAGAAGTGGAGCAGTAGGCCGAAAAAGATTGTAAACTCAATCTATTATATCATTTTACAATACAACAAATATAAAATCGGAGATTTTTTTTCCAATTTTCAACAAAATACTCCTACGACTTATTTAAACTCCTTAAAATATAAATTATTTATTTTAGAAGTCAAACTAATTTTTACATTTCATTCAGAGATTCATATTCATTAAATCAAAACTAAAAGCACGATTCCCCCCCCTCCTCGAAAAATAACTATTTTACTGTTTCTCTGGTGAAAGCAAACAAGAATCCGTAGTCCAATTTTGTTCAGATTTCACGGAAAAAATGGCATTGAAAAAGATAGCAAGGGGAAAAAAAGCGAAGCTAAGCATTTTTATTAGTGTGAGTTCGCTAGGATAAAATATTTTATGAGAATCAAAACAACCGAACGAATTAATGTAAATCAGAATCTAACATTGATTAATCCCAAGACTTCGGAGAGTCTAATAATGAATTCGTCTAGACAAACCGCATTATTAAACAGGCAGTTATCGAAAAAGACGCATAAAATTCTACCGAAATGAGATCACTTGACCACTGAAATACGACATTTCTTAAATCTCTTGTAACATTTCTTTTTTATCGATGTAATAAGAAATTTTTTAGATTATAGAACAATTTTGTGACTTTTTTTTTTTTTTTGACGTAGAAGAAAACGTTTCCATAGAAAGGTCTTTTTAAAGATAATAAAATTGCAATGAAGAGATGATTTCTACATAAAATATAATTAAGTTGACGCGATTTATTCCACATGGTCCGCGAGACCAAAAATCTTCAAGAAATCGTAAACGCGTGAGATAAAGTAATTTTATCTTCTCTGTGAAGCGCTATACAATTTAAAAGATGCTTAGGGGAGGCCTGGGAAATATTGCAAATGGTGCATGTCGGAAAGGCTTTCTGCCCTTGTTAAAAGTAAGACTCCTAGTGAGTCCACTAGCAAGTCTACAAATAATGGTTTTGACGCCTCTAACTTGCTGTGATTGCGATCGTTTAATAATGTCGCACTAAGAAGCAACACGAGGGCTATTTGCAACGAACTTCGTAATTTTGAACCTAGGTCAAGTGAAAATCAGAATCTAACATTGATGGCCATCAACCACTCCAAACTTCCACATCACGGCAATTGAAGGATTTGGAGCATCTTCACATTTAACGTGCATGAGCCCTGGCTACACGGCTATCTCTCTGAGAAGTATTATATATAAACCCATTGCCAGAGTCGGTCGGAGCAAAAAAATAGCCTGATGCAATTTGTGGGCCCTTGCAACAAATTTAGTAGTTAAATATTATATTTCATTTTATGTGCGTGTGTCCTTTATTACATCATAAAAACTAGAATAGTAAGGAATTCACTAGTAAGGAGATAGAGGTGTATTAAAGAAAATACATAAAAAATATTCTGACACTTCAGAAACAGCTATGAAATATATTGTTTGCAACATATCTTTTTTAAAAAAATATTTTGTGCAGTAAATAAGGACGACTTAAAAAAGTTCCATATAATATAATTCAAAATCTCTCAATGTGGCAAGAAATCAAGTTTTCCAAAAAAGGCAAAAATCAATTTGCTCAAGGGAATATTTTTAAATGTTTTATTAGCTTATGCGTTAAATATTACATATACGAAAATTTTAAAATGTACATCTATAAGTTACTTTTCATTAATAAGAGTTAAATTTAAATAAATTATACTTTCCCCCACTAATTAGTGGAGTAAATAATTACGCAAGCATCTTTAATTCAAAAAATGTTCAATAAATGAAAAACATCAGTCACAGTCACATGCGTCATAGAAATAGGATACCTTTAATAACTTTCACAATTTTCGTCATAGCTATATAAATTTACTAGCTGATACCCGCCCGCTTCGCTGGGCAGACGATAATATTATATTTTGGAACCTATACATAAAATATCAAGAAAATTGAAGCATTGAAACGACCTTTGTGTTCTCTAGATGGTTTTTTTATCGGCATTAATTATAACCTTTAACTCCTTTTGGTCTTTAGGAACTGAATCAACAGCAGCTTTGAAATCGTGAATATACCTGTTATGTTCATGTAGCTCCTTTTGTAATTGGCTAATTCTGGCTTAACACCTGGGAAAATACCACAATGAATGTTTCTTTCACATTCATCATCACAGAGAAAGTAAAACTGAAGAAAAGAAGGTTGTTGAGGAGGCTCAGCCAATAGGCTACCTATCCTGGCCCTGGACTTTAAATGTTGGCATAAAATTTCCTTCCTTCAATTCTTTTGCTCCGAATGACGTCATCTGAAAACATCCATTATACTTGCGAATTGTAGAAAGAAAATGTTCTGAAAGCTGATCCTTATGGCTAAGAAGACTATTCAAAGGTTCAGGGAAGGATCTAATAACAGGAAGCAGGACTTGACCACCACTCCAGCACATTCCTGGAGGTTCTTCTATCCTTTTAAAGCACGGCACCTCGAACAGGGCAAACGTTTTCCGATACTGACAATTTTATCATTTGAATAGTCAATATATATTTCATATTTAAAACCAGACAAATTTTTGGAAGTCCATGGCGCTAAATTAACTTTTGATCTTTTATCATTGTATTTAATTACAGCTGCCTGATTCACGTGGGGGGTATTAGAAAAGTATTTTCTTACGCTCTATGTACTTCAGGATAGCTTTTAGTATATTTTGAAGCAGCTTCTCTATGTTCTTCAGGATGACTTTGAATATATTTTGTAGCAGCTGGTCTTACTTGTTTATATCTAATTGAATTTGTGAATCTTTTTCTTCATTTCTTTTACCTTTATTTAGTTGAAGAGATATTACATCAATAATAATTGATTCACTTGAACTTGAAAAATCAATGTTAGATATTGATTGAGTCTTTGAAACTAACACAGACACATTTTCTTGAGGCTGAAACACTAAAGATGACACATTTTCTTCATTTTGTTTCACATTATCATAACCAGGATTAACTTTACTTCTATTTCTTAATCCAACTATTTAAATAAAACATCAAAATGACAACTATTACAGTTTCCAGTAAAACGTAATATTTTTTCCCCCTGAATTGTTTCCCCAACAGAAGCTAAATGGCAGCCACCTTGATAAACTTCGAACTGATAGGGAAATAGTTCTGCCGCCGCCATAATTTAGCAAATAGATCCATACGTGTTTGGTTTACACATTTCGGTAAAATATAAATCGTTAGTATTATAAGGGGCGCCAGATAGCATTTGAGTGTAGCATTTAAACCGATCCCAGTTGTCAAACACGTGAGAAACAATAATATTTCTCATTTTATACGCCATCGATATGTCACCGAACACCAGCAAAGACAGAGACGAAAATAAACATGCTCCGTCGCCAAGAATTTTAAAAACTTTGAAAGGAGTAGGTATTCCATCGATCCAAATATATTCAACATCCATTATTAAGAACTATAACTGAAAAGTAAATATGAAAAATCAATTTTTATTAACCTACAATGAAATACTTTTCAAGTTAAAAAATATAACCGAAATTAACTTTTTTAAATCAAATTATTTTAAAATTCAACAAAAAATACTAACAAAAAAATGAAGTATAATAAAAAATTTTAGCAAAAAGTCACCCGTATTACGTGATCCTTTTTGCAAAAGGATAACTCTTACGCTAGCAGCATATCTGGAACTGCAATTGAATAGACAGAATAGCTCTTAAAAATCATAGCATTAAAAATAATTCTGTATTCTGAAAACAATAAAATATCCAGCCGTTTTAAAAAATGAAAAATGTTTATTTCCTAGAAAACAAAAACTAAAAATTACCAAAATACAGAAACAAAACTTTTGCATGATATTTACATTAGGTTACAATTAATGCATACATCAAAATATATATTTTGATAGCTACTTATTTTTTTTATTAATGACATGAATAACATACCGTTATTATTCATTTGTTAAAAGCCAACTTCAATAACTTGGTTAGATTGCGTTTAGATTTACAAATGTAGTTTATCAATCATTATTAATAATAAAATACTTTTCTCATAAATTTAAAACTTACATCTAGGTTCCACAACAATAAAAATTATCGTTTGCTCAGCAAAACCGAAATCAGCTGGGGTTACCATAGTATAGCTTTTTAAAATTCACAATGCAAGGTCATTGAAATGCTTCTAATTGGCGGTGGAAGATATTTGGTGATATTTTGCAAAAAAGAGCCTCTTCTCCAAAATCTTGCCAATCATCCATCAGCGCTTCAATATTAAATTATTTGGTATTTTTTCCATTTCGCACGCGCAAATCTTGCAAGTAAACTTAATTGGTAGCGATACACAGTATACATTTAAAAAAATATATTCCGTTTGGCGTTGGTCATGTAATTTTTGGCGATAAGTCGCCAAAATGACATAACCGATGGGTAAGAAAAGATTAACCGATGATAACTACATTTTGGTTAAGAATTCCATAAAATCCGTTCTTAGTGAGCGTCTACATTGCAAAATGAGTAACTGTACCAAATTTCAAGTCAATCGGTTGTATAGTCTTAGAGATATCGTGATGAGTCAGTCAGTGGTATTTCGCTTATATATATATAGATTATTATTAGTGTTAATGATTAAAGGAACTATGTTATATTACAGCTTTGAAAAGAGAGAAACTATACTATTATGAAATCTCTGTACTCGACGAAATCTCTGTAAAAGTCTTTCCTCCTTAAAAAGAGGAACTTTGCAGGGAAGCGTCATTTCGGATTCGTAACAATATTATGGTATTAATAGATAAATTAATCAACCAATATAGAACATTCATTTCTAAAACAGAATTTTTCCATTACGGAATCCAAATGTTTTGCACAATTACTTAGGAAAGGTTTAAAACGTCCATGTTTTATATCATTCCCATCCCATAATTTGTTCAAGAGATATTTGGAGAAAATGGTTTTGTGTGTTTAGGGAGAAGCGGGAATCCGTCTCCGCCCTTTTTGCAGTCATTATTTCAAAACTGAATATTTCCTGGATAATACCAGGGAGAAATTTTTTTAAAAATTTAGATTCGAGAGTTTTTCATAACTAAAAGAAACCAAAAATGTGTTAACTTAAAGTATGTTACAATTCACTTGTTTTCGTAACTGTATTTAATAACTCCTCGTTTTCAAAACATAATCACCTTTTTCATCTATGCTTATATTTTTAGAATTTGAAAATAATTGTCTGTCGTTTCGTGTAAAACGCGTTTAGTAATAAAAATTAATAATAATGTTCCCAGACACTCTTTCAACAATATCGGATCCATTTTTTAAACCCCTATAACTAAAAATCTTTCAAGCGTTATTTTAAGAAATTTGAAATTTAATCTAATTTTATGAGAAATCAGGTATGCAAAAAATTTCGACACATAAGAAAATTCATGCACGCGTTTTAAAAGTTAATTACAGTAATTAAAAACGCCAGTAACACCACAATTTGGTCCCTTTTAAACTATCAACACTGATCAAATTTGTCCAACTAGATTTTTTTTTTCGAAAGCTATGACGTTGGCGATGGACATACACTCTATTAACTCTTAACTTAAAACTTGTGATCCTTAACTTAAAGCTTTACGTTAACTTGGTTGATTTTACTCCACAGGAAACCAATTTACAGAAGTGTCACACTGATAGTGCACGACGACCCTACAAATATACATCATGCACCACCGTTTTTACATGTCGTCGCAAAGGTGTTAAGTGTATGCCATTTTTTATAAAGATTGTACAATACATGAATATTATGGCATCTCTCATACAGAGCCTCGATTTTAAGCCAATTAATGCATTTACTTCTTAGAGAATTTAATTCCCCCCCTCTTTAAATAAGGATATAAGATCTTTCAATCAGTCTTTTGAATACCCTCTCTGTATAAAAAAGAAACATCATTTTCGGTGAATAAGAAGTAAGGAACCATCTCCGATAAGCATCGTACGAAAGAGATAAAGGCGACGAAGCTTCGTGAAGAGCCAGTCATTATTTTTAATGAGATGCTGATAGACAAAAGTCCAAGTCAAACAGTAGATGACATATTGTTTATTAGACGGGATATATGTAAGATATCAGTGCTTTCATGAAAACTCTTAGCCGCCGAGTATCGTTTCCAAGATAAAAAAAATACATATAAAATTACATATTCCACAAACATTTAACTTGTATGCTTCATTTTTATATTTCAACTCACTCTAATCGACAAACGATTAGTAGATAAAAATTGAATCATATTTATGAAAAATATAGACATGTTGCAATTATATAAGACATTTTTAACTGAAACAAGTAATATAAAAAAAAATTTAAGTCAATTCCTATTTAGGTCAACAAAGAAAAATTATATTTTAGTTACTTTTTATTAAATAATTATAATTATTTAATAAAAATTCTTCATATACATATGACAGAATCACAATATTAAGTGGCAAATTTTCCCCCATATAAAACTAAAATTAATTATTTGAAAATCAAATAAAAAATGTTATGCTTCGATGAGATTCGATCCGAAGGCTTGAAGATTCTACGCCGACGATCAACCAACTTTGCCATTGCAAGACAAATGAAACAGCAGTAGCATTGGCTTGTTTCTTAATTCATCCGGTAAATTAAATGGTTGGAATGCGGTTTAGCCTAACCACCCTTGGTGACAGGAATTTATTTGGCGGTATTTTGCCAAATGATAGCTACCCTAGTAAGCTTCGCGGACTTAACAAAAAAAATCGCCAAGTTTGGCAATTTTCGAAATCGCGCCAAGCGGTTGGGCTCAAGTGCATTTTCACCCATTAAATTTAATTAATGAATTAATATTTGAAAAAATTGTATTAACGTCAGGTGTTATCCACGGCAAGTTTAAAAAAATGTATTTGAACTTGAGAGGATGAATAAAAAGTATTTTATTAATGATGGAAATTTTGAACAATATAAATAAATATATATAGAAAGAGTGTGAGCTAATAGTAGGAATTTAATAATAAGCTATTCATTTTCATAAAATACACTCATATAGATCTAGTAGTTTAAAAGTCAGTTTTAACGTCGGTAATCATCTCAAGAACGTGGTAAACTTCATAAAAATTTCTATAGATGGATTCCGCAAGAATTGAGCGATCAGTAATTGCAGCGAAGATTTGAAATTTGCAGTTCGCTTTAATTAAGGAACAGGACATCCTATCAGAGAAGAAATTCAATCTGTAACGAAAAATGGATTCCCTATGACAACAGAAAGCAATCGGGTCAGTGGATAAACCATGGTGAACATCACCAAAGCTATCTCTACATAGCCAAAAGATTATGGTGACTGTATGGGGAGTCCAAGGGGTGCCATCCGTTATTCATTTTTAAGGCTTGGGAAAACAATAATTAGTCATACTGCCGTGAAATTGAGGAAGTGCATAGAAAACTTGCCCAACTGGATCCCGCAATAATCAAAAGACATCAATCCATCCCCCTCCATGATAATGCATGACCCTATGTAGCGTAAATAATTGTACAAGCTTAACGAATTAGGCTATGAGATCCTGCCATATCATTCATATTCATCTGATTTTCCTTCAACAGATTGTCATTTATTTCGCTTTTAGAGCACGGTACTCGAGATAAAAAATAAAAATTTCTTAACATGACAGGTCAAAACGTAGTTAATAGACTATGTGTCCTCCAAAGCCTTCCCACATTTTTTGAAAGAAGAATTGATTTGTTAGAAACGCTTTGGCAAGTGTGTGTTAAAACGGAATGGTGCATATATTTTTATGCTTATTTGAATTTAGAAATCAGTTATTCATTTTCTTTTATTTCATATTAAACAACGTAGCACAATTATGGTAAAATTTGAGTCCTATTTATGAAAAATATAATCATAATTATATTTTTCATAAATAGGGCTCATAAAAGTAACATAAAACATTTGTGAATTAATAAAAAGGATTACTCATTTTCACAAAAGACATACGCAGATCAATACAATAATTGATAACTAGCCAAAAACTTTCGCAGAACTTTACACGTCTAAAAATTAAAAGTTACAAGAAATACTCTATCACATTTCTTATTACTTTTCATTTTCTATTTGTTGCATATTTAAAAATAAATTTAGCCTCATCGGAACGAAATCTTTGGGAACGGATAAATAGTATTATATTCGTATATTTATGTAATGATTCAGTTTTATAAAAATAGAACGAAATTTTAATCTAATCATTATTCACTCAGTTTCTTTGTTTAAAATAATCAAAATAAATCCATCATTCGCTAAATATTTCTTCTGTCTATCGTAGAATAACGAAAACAATGAAACACTAGTATCCACTGAGTGAGTATTACTTATTTTTGTTCTTTTATGTGCGTGTTTAAAGATTTAGAATATTTGATATAAATATTGATACAGTTCAAATTATATCTATTTATTCAACCTTTTATATCTTTAGAATTAATGAAAATTTAAGATCAATAAAGAACTTATCGTTTAATCTATTTATCAACTTATCGATATCCATTTGCAGAGAGCAGACTGTATTTATAAACACTTACAGCAAAACTCTTTCCATTCAATTAAGATCGAATTAGAAACACTCTTGCTTCTTTTAACCGATATCTTAAGAGACATGGTCTCTAGCACATAAGCTAATACAAATTTATCGTTTTTACTTTCTGAGATAAGACTATAAATAGAACACGCGATCGCAGTAGCAGAGGTCATGATCAAGAGTTCACTACAGGTGTAAATTCCGCTGAGTCATGGGTTCGAATCCTGATTCCACTAAATGCCACAAATTATGTCTACGATGTCTAAAACAAACATTAAAACATTCACGATTATATTTTGTTTATTAGTTCTACCGTTATGCCGTTTACAGTTTTACTCATGTTAATGTTTGACTCGCGTATTGACATTATCATTAGAGAGTTACACATGGACACCAAACCTGTTTAGTAAATTGAATTATAATAAATTTAAGAAATGAGTAACACTTAAAAAAGTAAAAGCTTCATAATTTTTTTAAAAGAAGGATTTGATTCATTTGATATTGTTTATTAACCTTGTATTTAGTAGCAACATTGAGGTTATTGGCAATGGATATCGTAATTTCGAGCCTCGATCAAATCCCGAAGACGACACCTGAGCCAGCAGTTCTCTATCCAAAAATTACAATACAATTTTTAGGATGGATGTAACCTGTGCCACAAAGAAGATGCAACTGTTATCTCGACGTTTGAAAATGGGGAAAAAAGACAAAAAATGTTGACAAAGGAGGATCGAAAGTAGAAGAGGATCGCTAAAGGTATCTCGGGGACACATCACCCCTAACAATAAACTCCATGGGAAAGGAAAGGTATCACTGGGATCCCTCAGGATCATGATGCCCGTGCTTACCTGAAATAGAAAGCCCCCGAGGGATACAAAAGGTAGCGTGCTGTTAGTAAACGTCAGTTGAAGAAAGGGAGATGCCATATTTTAACAAAGTTTGGGAAGCACTACATATTATATTCCAATAGAGTTATATTTCAATGTACTTTTCTAGATTTTAGAGAATTTTAGACACAGCACAAAAACTCTGAGAGCTACAAACAAACTGTTAATTAGTTAAGAATGAAACTATTTAAAACTAGAAAACACGCCTCTCATTTTCCGAGATTAAAACTCAGCCAGATATATTTAAGTATAATCTTTACCTTACACGTTTTTTTTTTGGAAAGTAGAACAGCGGAGGCAATGAGAAACAGTGAACCTATTTCCACTTGATTTAATAACATGTATACCGCCCTCTTTCTTCGCATCAATTACTCAAAACGCTTCCTCATCAGTAACATTGGAAGTCATTGATGAGTGTTACGCTACAGAGAGGCGTGTTTTCTAGGTTACTCTTGATAATTCATTTGTAAATACATAAAAGATACTGTAATGTATGAATTAGAAGAAAATTACTATATCTCTAATAATCTAAAAGAAACTTCGAAAATGAGCTGGTACCAATTTAACCAACAAAACAGACTGAATGAAGAATATATAGGTCAATTATATGTGTGTGTGGTTTTGTATTTCTAGCAGGTTCAATTTTCTTCCGTTGTAATAATGCGATACACTTAATTATTTATATAAAATACAATTAAAAATACTATTTAAATTGATAGTAAGTGCGTCTAACGTGAGTCAACTAAACAAATACAAATTTAGTTCGATATAAATATAAGCAGTAGACTTTGATATTTGTGTAGCCAAATAACTATTCAAATTGCAAGAGTAATTTTCGATATTTATTCAGCACAATATACGAGTTATAATGACGTTTTCCTATTTCAACTCTCTACTGTCATCTTAAATTACAAAACTTTAAAATCGAAACACAGATATATCCAACTGTCAATCATTTAAAAAAGTCACAGGTATTCTTCAAAGCACTTATTTAAGCTATTTAAGGGAAATGATCTCTGCCAGTTCACAGCCCTCAAAGCATTTCATGACAAATTTTATTAAAACATGAAATATCAAGCTTACTCGGACACTCGAATTTGAGATAAAGTCAGTCACGGAAAGGTATCTTCTCTCTCAGCTTCATCAAGGCAGAGTCGGAATTATAAACACGTAGAATCAAATTATATTCACACACGCAAAATTTTATTCAGCGCATACAATTCCTTCTTATTCCGCACCTCTATCTTCGGCATAGTTTATACAGGGTGTTTCGAAACTCATGGACAAAAATGTAATGGTTGATAGAAAACATCTGAACAAGCAATTTTCATCATACAATGGCATAAGCGGGGAGCAAATGGTGATTCGTTTGGTTTGGTTTGGTTTGGTTAACGTCACACTAGAAGCATTACGACGGCTATTGGCGTCGGACTTCGTAATTTTGAACCTCATTCGAGGACGACACCTGAGCTGGCTCGCCATTCTAACTTCCACACCACACCAGTGGGAGGACTTTGGACACCGACAAATTTAACGTACATCAGCCCCGGCTACATGGCGGGTCTTTGGTGGCCAAGGCTCGAACCTGCAACACAACGAGAACCGCCGGCTATGAGTCTGAAACCATGACACTAGGCTATCGCGACTACAGGGAGCAAACGGTGAACAGCTAGACTTCACTTTAATGAAAAGTATAAAGCGCGAATTTTATTACACATTGTCAGTTCTATAGTGGATTTCAAGAGACATGGCTTTTTCCTGATTATTTTACGTTGCCGTGCCTTTTGAAATCCACAGTAGAAATGACGTTTGTACGTCGCCATGCCTCCTGAAATCCACGATAGAATGCCGACTGTATGTCACCATGCTTCCCGAAATCCACAGTAGAAAAAAGAATGTAAGAAATTTTTCGTTTCATGCTTTTCATTACAGCGCCGTCTCGGCGTTTATTCTCCGCTTATGCACTGTAGGGTAAAAATTCCATGTTTGGATGTTTTCTATCACCACTTAAAATTTTATCCATGAGTTTCGAAACACCCTGAATATCCGTTTTTCACTGTCATTTCATTAGACTTTTTCAGTCTATTTAATTTTCCTAGATAACGTTTTATTCGATTAAGTCGAGTGATTGCGATTGTTTATTACCGTCGCACTCAGAAGCAAAACGAGGGCAACGGGCATCTTAAATTTGAACCTCGATCAGGTGAAGAGGACAACATCCGAATCCCGCTCCAAACTTCTACACCACGCCAATAGGAGGACTAAGGACCTCGAACAGATTTAACGTGTATCAACCGTGCTACACCGCGGGTCTTCAGTGGCATCAGGGCTCGAACTCATAACTCGACAAAAAATAACGCCAGCCGCGATTCTGCGACCATGACCAGTAGGCTATCGCGGCTACTTGATTGGGTCGAGATAATATTTTTGATAAAATTTAATTATGCAAAGTCCTCAAGGTAATTAATAAAAACATGAATAGCGCCCCCGATGTTACAGGTGTTTCAAAAAATACCCTTATTAGGAATGGAATATGAAAATGAAGTAACTCGCTGTAGTATTGTCCAGCGATCATTTTTCCTTTCTCTACGAAGTATACAAGTACGATCCCTTCGCAGCCTGAAAGAACGCACCCATGATTTTATCTTCGCTTTCACTGGAACAAGTTCACCAGAAGAACCCATTGTTTTGATAATGTTCGGTTTTCGGTTCACAAACACAAATCCTGGTCTTACCGACTGCAATAACTAAATACAGAAGCAATCAAGGCGGTTGAATCAAAACTAACCAATGAATCGGTGTCAAATGTGTTAAGGCGCCATTTAACTGAAGGAGCCCCCAATGGTAACACAAACTTGCCTTCGCAATGCCATCTGTCGTCAAAAACAGCTTCTCTTTGAACAAGGCTCGTAACACTTTAAATCTAAATTTTGATGCATTTCAAAACAGATGATCAACATTGTCTTTAAAAAGCCATAATAAAATGGCGTGTAGAGCAGGTTCGCGTGTTAACGGAGCCCGAATGTATTTATATTATATATTTAACTTGTTTTTAATCTTTGTGTACCCTTTTGTACCGTTTTCCTGACTATTTATTTGTTAAAAATTTACATAAATTAATGATTTTTAGTACTTCCAATTCTAATTATTACTGATTTCTCCAAAGTTTTACTAAGCAATTTGAAAGGCTATAATCAATTTTTAAAATAAAAAGTACTTAAGAAAATCACTCATTGAGTTAAAAATATTAATGCACGTATTAAAAACGGCTTGACTTTTTAAAAGCAATTAAAAACTCAGATTCTTTAGAGGAAAATTAGATACTAAACCCATACGTATCTAGTCATTCATGCTGAAGAGCTATCACGTGATGCAGAGCACTTCGCTCGGTTAAAAACATAGTAAAAAGAAAAAGTAAAATCTTTAAAAAAAAAATAAGTGAACAGGAAGCATTTAAAAACTACAAATGATAAAGCTACACGCGCGTGTAAACACCCACATATTGCTTCGTGTTACGATCATGAATATTATCAACAATCAATTTACTAAAATGAAAAATAAAGGGGAAAAAAGAATTTTTTTTTCAGAATGATTTTTGATACAACCAGCAAGTTAAAACATAGAGAAAAATTAGTAATAAAATTTTAATAATTTTTAAGGTAGTAAGAAATGGGTTCTGGAAAAAAAAACTCTTACAGATGTAAAATAAAATCCTAAATGCGTAATAAAAAACATCTACCTCTGTATATCAACTTGTGTTTTTTTATATTAAAAAAAAAGAGATCCAACTATCTACTGTTCAACTCAAATATCAAAATTAAAATGAAGCACGTTTTTAAAAACCCGCATTTTTGAACAATAATATGCGAATCAAACTCTATTTAAGCGAGATATTTTTATAAGAATCCTACAAGTTGTTTAAGTTATTGTAATAACAACGTTTAGCTGCACAGTCCAATTTTTCCGTATCCAATACAGTTCTGAAACAAACATTGAAGTAGTAAGAAACGATTCAGAAGTATGCAGTGAACACACCTGCCTCTTTATATTATCTTATGAGTATTTTTTCCCAGTTAAAAAAAGGGGGGGGGGGATCTGTTGCAAACTTGTACATCAAAATTAAAATGAATCACTCTTTTAAAAGTCGGCATCCTTGAATAAAGCTATCCGAATTCAGCTGTATTTCTTTTTAAAACGTTGCAAGTTATCAGAATAACACGTTGATCTCAGCAGAAAGCCTGATTTTTCATCCAATACAAATACTGTGGCTTGTAGGAGAAAAAAACTAATAAAAAAGGGAAAGTTTTCACAATCTATATTCAAATAAAACCAAAGAAATAATATCTGCATTCAAAAGTCCGGTCAATGACTGATTGAGCGAGTACGAAAAAAAATTGTTCGACGGTACGAAAGAAATAGGGGGTAAAAAAGTAAAATCATAACAATGGGTCTAGAAGACTTATCACCCTCCACCCCCAACTAGAGGTCCGTAGACAATGGCGAACTAAATCTCTTGCAAAGGCCGATGACCGCTCTGATTTCCTTTCTGCGGCCCTGAACTTGGAACAGTTTTAAACAAAGAAAAGAGGAAAAATGACGAACGTTTCCAGATTTTGTACGTTTACCTCAGTTTTATGTCTTTTGTACTCAAAATTATTTTATATATATATTAGTGAGATTAGCTTCCTTACACAATAAATAACTTGTCAGTTTGGTTCGCAAAAATTTTATTTTAAAAATACTGTACGATCATGTTTAGCGTTTCAACGATAAACGGCAATTCGATATAACACAGTCGCTTTGTTTTAGCTGTATTTGTAAATTCTTGTTATCCGCCATATTTCTCATTAATTTTATTACAAATTAATTTCTTATGAGAATCCTTATCGAAAAGAATAAACAGGGGGGGGGGATAAAAGGTTCGTCAATTTACAGCAATATTTACTTATACTTTTAACCATGTGTATATTATGTATGATACACAATACTTACCAGAATGTAGAGTATGTGTCAAACATACGCATTTGCAAGTATAAATTAAGTATAGTGGTAACGTGATTGATTTATTGATTGAGGGTTTTAATGGTGCAAGAACCAAATACAGCTACGCTGCGCCAAAACAAGGCAAACTGTGATTTGGAAGTTTGTAAAAAAGTGGGGAAATTGGTTGACAAAGAAGGTCGAAAATCGGGAAGGATCACTAAGGTATCCCGGGGTGGAGTCAACCGCATATAAAAAATATTAAATCCCAGGAGAAAGAAAAAGATCTCTAGAGACATTAAGGTTAGGTAGGGTGTATTCCCGTACCTATCTATAGATAGCAGGCCTTTGAAGGCAAGTTAAGTGGTTACGTTGATAACCTTGTTTGCTTTGGCCATGAGAGATTCATTCGTTTTTCCACATTCGTTTTCCATGTTTAGTTCCTATTTGGATCCGCTTTAGGTTCAGACGCGTGTAAGGTATTCCACATACACATTATAAATACTGAATTATGTGTGTTTGAAAATCTGAATAAAAACCAATATGATTTTCCTCATTGTCTGACTGAAATTTATTTAATAGCGATGGCACGGTTAAATGAGAGAAGGAAAGGCTTGCGTTTCATCTTTAACATTTATCTTTTAATAACCATTATCCGAACGTATGCGGTGAATAATTGAAAAATGTTCCTAAATGTTGGAAACCTGCATTACGAACACACTTTCCTGTAGATCAGATTCGAAATGAAATCTTTGGCTAAAGAAAACTGAAGAAGTAAATAAAAGTTTGATGGTGACGTCTAATAGCGAAATAACCAGATACAGCTATGCTGCGACAAACAAAGTAACTGATCTCGACGCTTAAAAAAATGGAGGGAAAAAGAAAAATGATTGAGGAGAATGAAGATCAAAAATACAGAAGGATCGCTAGAATATTCCGGGGGCGAATCTTCCGTATTTACCAAAGACAAACCAGGTAAAAGCTAGAAACTGATGAAATTAACAGCTCTATGAAAATTCATATTAGTCTTCAATGCTTTCCCCATTAAAGCACCCAACCAAGCAACTTTCCAAACACAAGTGAAGTAAATATGGAAAATGCAATATTTGATATGAAAAATATGAATGACAACATTTTGAAATCTTTAAATAGAAATACATAATGATAAAACTCGTCAATAATTCATAATTCCTATGCTATGATGCTAAATTCTTACATAAGCTTTCATAAAAATTGTAACTGAATCTGAATGTTAGAAAACAAAAACTATTGAAACACTTAATATTTTCTAGTTATTTTAAAAAAGTTAAGTTATTCTTTTATAAGGTAGTAAGATTGAAATCTTAAGACCAGTTTAGAAACGTGAAGAAATTTCATTTCTTTCACATATAACAAAACTGTTTCTTTCGAATGCTCTACGTTACAAATGTGTGTAATATTAGAAACATTTTTGACCGATTCTGCATTTGCTTTTATAAGTAATGAGAGTAAATATTCGATTCTCTATTTCATTTCATTGTTTAAAAAAAAAAACGTCCTCCGTGCTTCAGTTATTCAAATACAGTACTCAGTAATGAGAAGAATTTAAGCGAGAAATTTGATCTAATTGTAACAAGCATAATGTTTGCTATTTTATACTAAAAAAGTATTTATTTTAATTATAAAAGAATACGATACCTAAGAAGCAATTGCCCGTGAATTGATTTATTTTGAAATACCTGATAATGGTTCCATAAATTAGGCCAATAAACGATGATGTTTATTCAAGAGTAAAACCATAACAAACATCGGCGTCATTTTTAAAATTTAATTTTTCTGACATTCTTTATCGTTTTAATACATCATTATATTTATTAAAATTCCATTTGCATAAATGATAACAATAAACCTTTTCAGCATATCTAGCACACTATTAAATTCAATAAAAATGATTTCCCATTCGTGATTTATTAAGAACCCATCTAATGTATTAATATTGTCGAAATAATTGTTACAGAATACTTTTAATTAACTATTAATTAGCTAGATTTTTGCACACAAAAAGGAAGAAAGCATAACGATGAAAGTTCATGTGCTAAGAATAACCGAACCACAATAGGCAGGTGCATCACTTGATGACGTATACGAGTATATCAATAATTGGATATAAATCATGAGTTAATGACACACCCATCCTGTTCTTTTCCTTCTTTTTTAGATTACCGAATATACACACCCACTTGTCCCCCCCCGCCCTACCTTTTCCAATTTTGCACGTGCAAGCCTTACTTTTCATATGTCAGTCGATATCGAGTCATCCGATTTCGGATGGAAAAAAGGGTTCGAATCGATTTGTCGTCTGCCGTTTGTCTCGAAGTTGACAGCATAGCAACCAAACAATATGACATGAAAGACCAAAAAAATAGGTTTTTGTGGTCACTGCTCACAACACAGGTCAACGCAACAGGAGATGCAAAAATAATTCAATCATATTTTTTATTCATAAAAGAAAGTATGGAGAAAAAGAAAGTATAGCTGAGCATGAATATTGTAACGTAGTCACCCCAGGTATAATACAATTTCTAGGTAGCATGATGGATCATACAGTTTTAATAAAATTATTTTTTATTTACAATTTTAATCGCAAGTTAACAAGACATTCTCGCCTTTTCACATATACTATCAGATACTTTGTAGCTTCGATGCCAGGGAGGCTCTTTTCGCCCTATCTCGTCACGTCCAAGATCCGCCAAAACAAAAGTTTGCTTTCTCTTTTTTGCTCCATCTTCGCTGGTCATCTTTTTTTCACTCCGTCTCCTTTAAACCGTCCGACCAGGGCTGTCTCACTCCTCCTTCAATTCTTTTCCATTCCTGATTGGAACAGACATCGATTTGCACACAACAGCCTCAGACTCTCCCAAACATTATTCGTTCTTTACTGATTAGTCTGACTTACATCCATTTTGGCGTCACACGTCGATTTAGTTTAGCTTTTATTACCGTCGCCCTAGAAGCAACACGAGGGCTATTGGCGACGGACCTCGTAATTTTGAACCACGGTCAAGTGACGAGGACGACACCTGAGCTGCACCCCCCTCTCCTAACATTCATACCACGCCAACGGGAGGACTTTGGGTCCCGACAGTGAGTGAGTGAATGTAAGGTTTATTGGCGCAAGAGCCAGATATGGCTATGCTGCGCCAAATAAGATTAAACTGTGGTCTAGACGTGAAGTTGAAAAAAGATAAGTGGTTGACAAGAAGGAGGGTCGAAAATAGAGAAGGATCGCTAGGGTATCCCGGGAGTGCGTCACCCGTGTTTACCAAAGACAGTAAACCCCATTTGGGTCCCGACAGATTTAACGTGCATAAGCCCCGGCTACATGGCGGGTCTTTGGTTGCCAAGGCTCGAAACCGCCGGCTACGAGTCCACGACCTTGACCACTGGGCTACCGCGGCCCCGCGTCACACGTCGAAAGTCATATGGATGGACCCTAAATCGAAATGTCACTCCGACGCATAGTACACAATTCCTGGCATTTCCTCCTCACAATAGCAGATCATCCTTTCCACACATGTGAAGCAGGGCCACGTGTTTAATGAAACAAATTATATACAATGAACCATTGCAGCGGACAAAAGGTGTGGCCTATCTATTGCAACTTTGGAGGAAGAAGCCTTTCAGTGCACCTTTTCGCCTGGGGTGCCGGGAAACAAAAACGGGATTGCAGACAGGTGGTCATCTAAGAAGCTACGTAACAATATGAACAAATCAGAGGGATCTTGATATGTTAGCTTTACTTTAACTGCAAGACGCTAATTTACGAATCGCTAGAGAAATAATGCAGGAAAAAAAATATATTTTACTCTAAAAATTAAAATGAAAAATAGCTGACTCTCAAAGCAAAAATTCTAAATGAAGTTGAAAAATTAAAAATGCTTTCACGATTTCGATATACAAATTTTGCTCCAACTCCAAGATGTGGATAAATAAATCGCTATACAAATAGTAAAGAAAAAAACTTCAATTTTAAAAAGTTAAAATAGTCGTAATTAAGTAAATACTCATAATTTTTACAGGATTACAAAAAAAAAAAAAAAAAAAAAAAAATTTATAATTTATAAAAAAATAAAAAAAAAAAAAAAAAAAAAAGTCTTCCATTAAGTAAAAAATTAATTAAAAATGCAATTACAAAAAATTTCAGAGAATCATTAGAAATTATAACTCAACCTAAGCTAACTTAATAACTTCTACCTAATGAATTCCAGCACCATAGAGTGATGTCATTGTTAATTAAAGTCGCACTTAGAAGCAACAAAGATTATTGGCAACGGATTTCGAAATTCGAACCAAAGTCAAGCGACGAGGACGGCACCTGAACGATCCCTTTTCCTTCAAACTATCACACCATACCATATGGAGGACTTTAGGCCTCAGCAGATTTAACATGCATCAGCCCCGTAACACGGCCGGATTTAAGTGGTATCGGGGTTAGAACCCACAACTGGGCGAAAACCGCAGACCGCGAGTCCGCGGCCCCCCATATGTTAAGCAATTAATTAACAATAACAAAAAAATTCAGTGTATCATTAAAAATTATTACTGAACTCAAGCCCTCTTAATAGTTCCTACCAAATGAATTCCATTATTAATAAATTGCAGTTGATTTGAAGATAATATCTAAGTTATCTTCAAATGCAAATTTTATTATCTTTCTGCAAATTTTATGTTCTAAATTCCCTTTTAATAAAGTTAAATTTAATATCCGGCAAAATATATCTAACTTAATGACCGATAAGTTCTTTTTCCAATTTAAATGTATCGAAATTAATTTTGTGTTAATCAAATTTATCCAATAACCTAATTGTTCAGAATACACGTAAATTAATTTTATTGGTTTGAAATTAAGTAATTCTTATTTTTATTTATAAAAAATGAGCACTATCTTCTTTAGAACTTAAAATGAAGTTACCAATAACATTCGTGTGATCATACAGAATTAATTCAACCAATCACACGCACGAATAAATTCTATTGTGTTAATCTCCCCAGGAATTGGATAGGGAAAAATAATCTGAAAAGAGAACAACACTAAATTCTTTATATGGCACCGATCGAGCGTTTGGCTTCAGGAATTTGTATGAATTCGGGGATTTTTGTTGATGTTGCCTGCCATGTCATGGCACAATTCTACTCGCATTTTCACCCAGAAACTGTCAATTTTTATTGCAGTTTCAGCGTTTCTTATTTTCAAGCGGGTTACATATCACGTTTGCACACTATTTCAACTGTGTGTGTACAATAAAATGCCCAGCAGATGTTTTTCAAGCGCTAATAAAACTAATAAGGGTAAAGCATGTATATGTAGTAGATCGTCACAATTCGTTTTAACAGTCATTGTACTGTATTAATTTTTATATCATTGCAAGAATATTGAAATTAATGTTCAATGTTTAAATTTGATTTTGGTTGCTAGAATGAAAAAATACTTTGTCGAATATTTACATCTTCCACACAGGTTCAGAATGTGGGTAAACACACTAAATACATGTTTTCATTGTTAAAATCTTTTTCTATAGTGACTTATCTGTTATATTCGTTAAAATTATGCTGGCACTCGCTAATTTAGTGCGGCCATAGTTAAAAACGTGCTGGATTTATGAGCGCTTAGTTTATTTTCTTTTTGCATTAATCTTTGGAACTAAATGCTTTATTTTTTTTTTTTATTAAAAAAATGCTTATTATAAACAGAGAATGAAAAAACAAGATGACAAACATAAAAAAAAATGTTTCTTAACATGAAGTTATTCTAAACTGATGACTATTGTCTCGGCAAACTGACACCAATAATCATCATATTAATAGTAATAATTAGGTCAAATAGTTCCGCTTCTACACAGTTCTAAACACGTGATTCATAAAATGTTTTAACCCATTTTTTATTATATGAAAAGAATGTTCAATTGTAAGTCACAAGACTATGCAAATATGTTCAGTTCCAAAGCAAAAAAATATATATATAACATTATATATGAATAATTAAGTTGTCATGGCACAAACAAAATAGAAAACTATTCTTTTTCAAAATAAAGAGATTAATTTCGATATCTAAATGCTTATTTTATTCCGTCTCGAAAATAAACACATGTTCTCTTCCATTTTTCGTTCTAAACTATTATTTTAAAGGTCATCAATCAACGGAGAACGGCTCCAAATGTCTAATTCTGAAGATTCCGCGACATTCCATTTCTCGGACGAAAATTAACGATTCTGTATTTCGTACCAAGGTAAATAGAGCCTTTGAAACACGCTGATAGATGTAGATAAAATCAAATTTTAGATATGTTCTCGTAATTATATCATTCGAAAGTTTTCTTTTTTCGTTTCCAAATTATATCAGACTTTTCATTGCGGTTTCTCCTCCCCTCCAAAAAACGACATAAAATTCTCTCTCTCTCTTTTTTTTTTTTTTTAAAAAAAAAAGGACACAATCTATCATCGCAATAGCAAACTAATTTTATTTTATTTTAACGCGCATTTGTACATTAAATTATATTTGGAATAACATGTCTTCAATGTGATAACATTTTTCACTAATATGATTGCAATTTTTACTTAAAATTAATGTTATAATCAACAAGTTAAATAAATTCGAAACAACGAAAGATATTTTTGAGCCACTTTAAGATAATTATCTCACAACTCTTGTGATTAAAAAAAAATCAGTTGTGAGCGTTTTTTCCATTTGAAAAGAATTATTTTAAAATGGAAAAATAAGTACTAACTAATTTTGACTGATAATCTACGACAATTACTGTTATAATATCGAATTTCCGAATAAATTATCGAAATTACTACAGAAGCATGATAATTTTATTATAGTGAATATTTACTTATATAAAAATGAGTTACTGTCCCATTGATTGTTTCAATTTAAATCATTGATTTGATCAAATTCATTTGCTTGCTGAATCAACTTGCAAAATCTATGAAAAATTGGATTAAAGGAGAGATTTGTGAAGGAGATAAATATTTTATCCTTTCTTTTTAGAGTTTTCGTAGCCCCTTCGAGGAGTTGCCCTAGCCTTATGTATATGCGTTCCCATAGACTTATAATCTTGAAAGATGAGTGCGCGTGATACGATTGTTTATTGACGCCGCACTGAAAAGCAATAAGACGGCCGTTGGCGATGGACCTCGGTTAAGTGACGAGGTAGACATCTGAGCTGGTATCTTCTTTTCCAAACTCTTACACCACGTCTAAAGACTTTAACCACGGCCAGGGCTCGGGAGATGTGGAGGGGGAGAGATACATTAGTTGACAAGAAAGGTCGAAATTAGACAAAGATAGCAGAGGCTCAACACTGTTTTACCACAGTAAGCCCCATAGACGAGAAAAATATCGCCTGGGGGGGAGTTCATGATGTTTGAAAGAGGTTAAAAATGTCGAAAGAGGTGGGAAAGAGAGGGTCTATAATTTTATCATTTTTTTTATTTAATACGGCTCATAGAAAAAGAACAAGGAATTCGGTGATCATTATATGCTTCAAAGAATGTGTTCTACACTCTACCCATACACTACAAATAGTATCGAAACCCCAAATCTGGCGGATTACAACAAAGAGAGGATCCACACTGCCAAGAGGAACAGTAATTAAGGGTTTATTCCAGCCGTAAAGGAATGAAAGAGCGGTGAAGGAACACACATATGAACTGCTCGGTGTGTTTATTTTGAGAGCTTATTTCACAGATGAGATGTTATGTACTTTCTCTCATATGCATCCTATGAAGAATGTTTTATTGACAGTTACTCTTTTTTCCGATATGCTTCGCTTTTTATCGGAAGGTATTTCAGTAAACTACCCTGTATTTTATTCGGAATGCAAGTGGCCCTAGACTTTAAAAATTATACATACAAAATTTTAAAATTTACGCTCTTTTGGTAAAAATTTATATTATATACAGCATGAAAAGACCGGGTACCATACCTTAGTTGACGAATAATTCCCTCCTACCCCAGACTACAGCAGTAAAAACATAGTAGTTATCGTACACACAAAGGGCATTGAAAAATGTTATAGATAAATAAAATGTACCGTTCTCAGACCACTAATATGAGATAAGCGAAAAAAAATCAAAAATGCTATTTTAAAGGAAGGGGCGGGTAAAACGGGGAACTACAAAAAGCACAAAACATATTCAAGTAATACATTATTTGCAATTAAATTTAAATTTTTGTTGTCAATTTTTAAACTTATAGAAAAACCTTTGAGAATTTGTATGGAGAAAACGTGTTAATTCAATCGAATTTTGGGATTCAGCAAAAACAGGATATATCCATTAACATCAAAAACAATTAACTGCTTATATCAGTGAAAATAATATTCCAAAAAATAACAGTCCAATTGCTTAATGTAATCTTTCGAATTTTTTTCCCCCAAAATAAACTTTAAATACCGTAATACTTCTTGTAAGGGACAATTCTTTCGGTCCCAATCAATTTGAATAGTATATGTATTAACCTCTTAAGGGACACCTATTATTACCTCTATTTAAGGTATAAAATGTTTGATCCCGTGGGTTTCCTTTATTGGGGCGTACTACTGTATTTGAAATATTTTCTTTTATAAATTATTCACAAGAGAGGAGAGTTTTGTATGTTTTCCAAAAGAACAACTTACACAATCCACGATAATATTCAGGGCAAGGCGAACAATTGAAATATAAAGCATCTTTTTTATTCAGACAAAGTATAAGAAGAATTGTGAAATTTACTTTTGTTCCTCATAAATAAAAAAAAAAAAATAAGAGAATAAACACATATTCAGTTCTCTTTCCCCACTCCTTTTTGTAAAGTGCTGTTTACTACTAACATTCTAAAGGAATTTAATTGTGGTTTTGTAGTTATATCGTACAAGAATTAAAAAAAAACACACCCAGTACGTTGGAAAAATTGTAGTTCTTGAAGACTATGTAGAAAAATAATATTGGTGTAATTTCAGTAAGTAGCACTTCAGAAAAGAGCTTTTAAAATGTCTTTTTTATTCAATCCACTCAAGTATAATATCAAAATTTAAAACAAATATTCAGAGAATTTACACCGTAGATTACCCCGAGGGGGGAAAAAACCATGAGCCACAGTATGACTCCACTTGTTCAAAAATCTTGTCAAAACCTTAACTAGTCCAAAATACGAACATCTTGTTGAAGCCATTGAGAAAAAAAAACCAATTTTAAGACATTTGTATGAAAGACGCCGCTTTTAACGGAAATTAAAAAATTCCTCAGTATCTGGATTTATCCAGTCGGTACATACATTCAGCCTCGTGAAAAAAAAAATCTGTTAAGATAGAATAACATATCTAATTTCACATGTCGCCGCGAGTGCTTGCAAAAAAAAAAAAGAAAAGAAAAGTAGAGTAGAGTCTCCGTCTATTCTACCGTATTTTTAATTCAAAACCACAGGAACTCGATCCGACTTTTTTTTCAAAACAACCTTTCGCTTAACCCAGAGACCTGAATACGGAAAAGAGATTTGAAAATTACGTTGGCAAAGGCGTTCAACTGTTCCAAGGTTGGAACAAAGCCAGACGATTTTACTCTAGTGCTCGCTCTGCTTCCCCAGGTATTGAGCGGATGGTGAAGGGGGGGGACAACCAAGTCACGTGACATCCCTAATTCGATCGCCTGACGCAATCCACGCGAGTGACACTGTCATGTCTTGTTGGATCAGACGATTTGTTCCACGTTTCGTCTGCTTCCAACAAAATCCGAAGCGCGGGAACGTGACGTTAGAATACTTCCTAGATTTTTTTTAATTCTCTCTCGCGGAAGTATCTTCCTTAGATACCGAAATTTGCCAAATTCCACGCATCCTGATAGCATTTTGAAAAATAGCTTTGTTTAATATTAAAAAATTAAGACTCAAACGAGTTGCCATTTTTCAGACAGAAAAAACCATCTTATTTTGACTTCACTAATGTATCAATCTGGAGTGGGCTCGCAAGAGGTTAATGACAGCCGCATTCCAGTTTTTCATACATTGAAAGAGCCGCACCATAATTACATACAATCTGATCCCGTTAACACGAAGTAGTCGGGATCCACGGTAAGTTACGGGATAAGTGAACCGTTTGTTCAAGAATTAATATAAATTGAGCGAAACGAAATAAAAAAAATGACATTTGTCAAGACTAGTGTTTTCAGCTGGCCTTTCTCTTCACTGTCAACTGATGTTTACATATATCCTCCTTTTTGACCATCCATATAATGTAGTCTGAGATACGGGTAAATTAAAGTAGTAATGCCTGCTACTCTTTTATCTTTTTCGATTTTGTTCGATAGCATTGAGTTCTTTCTCGACCGCACAATACTTTTGTTTTCTTTCACACTTTTTCGACAGTTTTAACTATCACGGAAATACCTTAAACAAAAAATTCCTTTTTAATTCTTAAAATTTTAACAATACAAAATGGGTGAACGTACAGATAATATTTCCCTGACCGGCAGATCTTTAATATTATTATCTTAATTTAGTAGGATAATAAACAAATCCAAACAGCAAAGTTTCACTTTCCGAGAAATAGTAATTCAATATGAAATACAAAAAAAAAAGTATTAATGTCTGCTATTAACAGGTAGTCGTGATGTCATCCGAACAAAAGATTAACCCGAATTTCGTGAAAAGAAAATTAGAATTATGACGCCGTAATGTCAAGGTGTGATATCACAAGCGACTGCTCATCGTGGGAGACCTAAGAAATGCGTATAAAGCAGACTTTCATGTTATTAAACCGCGTGTTAAGGGACTCCAGAACAGTTGTACTAAACACACAAATTCAAATTTAATATGATAACTTGGGACTTGCGTAGAATATGCAATGTGTACAGTAAACATATATAAGTATATATAATTAAGGGAAAACACATACAAAATAATTAATACAAAGTTTTAATAAAAATATTTTCAAAACGTATTTTTAAAAAGTATAAAATTTAACAAAAAGTTTTTGAAAATGACGTAAAATTTGACAAGGACGTTCGTGGCTATTGTGCGAGATAATTGTTCAATTGTGTACGATAATTGCGATATAAAGTTTCACAGCAATATGTTCTACCAAAATTTAGAATTAGACGGCAAGCAACTTCTTAAAAGTGAACTCAGCCAGTAAAAAAGAAGCTAAGAAATAACAATGACAAAAAAGGAATTAAACTTTTAATGAGAGCTACATTGAACAAAGAGATGTAGTTGTCCACAATAGATGGAAAATCATGTTTTAAATACAATATTTTTTATTTGAATAAATCCATTTTTCTACACACTAATGTCTTCCATAATTCGTCCCCTATACTCGTATTGTCTTGCAATGATAATATCGCCTACATTAAAATTAACTACTTTTAATTTTTAAATATTCAATCACAAAACAGTAACTGAATATCAATCTTCTATTCCAAGCTTACAACTAAAGTAATTTATTCTAAGGCTGTAAGACATAAAACAAAATTTCATTGCCAGATACATATTTCCGAAACTGCTTTACAAGTAATAATCTACACATTTAAATTATTTGATCTGCAGACGATATTTTTACATATACATTAAACGACCTCGTTAGATTTTCAAAAGGTAGACTATTCTCAAATTTCTCCTCCCAACTGTTTTCAGGAAGTTATCAGTTCAATTCTTAACTTGAAATATTTTCGAGAAATGATTGTAGGGTCTCTAGAAGATATTGAAATAAGAGGGGGAAATACTAAAATGACAAAAAAAAAAAAAAAAAACACGAAATTCATACACTTTTAATGCCAAATGTTTTTAAATTGAAAATTAAAATGGAGCGACATGTCTTTAATTTACGATGCATTAAGAAAAGCAAATATAAAGGTTTATATATTAGATAAGAAGAACTTATATTAAACATGGTACATTATTCTATTATTTGCACTTCACTTTTTACCGAGGTCCCGTTTTCTTTCCAGAAACAAAAGTTTCTAATTTATAAAACTCTCATAAAGCCAGTCGTAATGTATGGTTCAGAAACTTGGCCTCTAACTAAAAATGGGAAATACAAAATTGCACTTTTTGAGAGAAAAGTTTTCAAAAGTATTCTCGGTGGTAACCAAGAAAATGGCCTTTAGCGAAGACTGTTTAATTCTGAAACTTTTAGAATTTCTAATGAGACATCAAATGTATCAAAGGAAATGAAATCATTAAATGTATTAAAGGGAATGTACTGGACTTCTCATATTGTTAGAATGGATGAGAAAAATCGAATAAAGATCTTTGCAGCAAAACCATGTACTAATCGGAAATGAGGAAGACCAAAACTATGGCGGATCGATTATATTAAATCGGATCTTAAGATGATTGGGGAGAGGAACTGGCAAACTAAGGCAAAAGGCAGATTATCTTGGAAGAATTTCAAAAGAAGGCCTTGGCCCACCCAGGGCTGTTGAGTCAAATACGATGACATTCTATATGAAAAAGGTTCCAAGTTTGATTAGACAAAAGCATTTTTAAGCTCTTGTGTAAATTACACAGTGACGATACTAAAATGCTTTTTAGACCTTATCTCCTAAACATGTGTTGCTCATTACCCCGATAATCCAATGGTTTAATTAAAATCAGCTGATAAAGTATTTACGAAGCTAAATTGAAAAATAATGCCTCCGTGGCTATAACATTTTGTTGCACTATTTTAAAAATTCTTATTGTAGCTGAAAGCTGCTTGTGTCATCTGTGACATGCATTTGTTTCTTTGTTCCATGAGTCGTTTAGCTGAGTACTTAAAAAGATGGTGACTCTCATAGAGATGAGGTTGAAACAGCGAGGCGTCATTTCACCCGATCTTGCACCTTGAGACTTTCACCTCATTCCAAAGTGGGAACAGTACCTTCAGAGGCATGACTCTCATTCTAACGATAAAGTGAACGCTACCATTAAAGTTTTACACTAACCGCCGCCACTGGAATGCTTCTCCGATGGGGTGCCCAACTAGTCACGCTTTGGCACAGGTGTATGGATAAAGATGGGTCCTATGTCAAAGTGAATAATTCTTTACACAGAAAATATATGTAGTTTTCAGGTACAACAGGAATCGTGAAATCGTATAACGAATTAAAAAGTTATAGCCATGAAGACATTTTTTTCATTCACTCCTAGTAAATATTAGATCAAATATAAAAAATTATAAATTTATTGATAACATAAGTACTCATATTAAGATGAACGAGATGCAAATTCTATGGACGCGGACAATATAGAAAATTAATGTATTACTTAGACAGTATATTTTTACGAACCTGTTACGACACTTCCCTGCAAGGTTACTCTTATACAGGAAAAGTAGCATTTACAGAGATGTCGCTGGTCACCAAAAAAAAAAGCTTTAGTAATCACCCCACGACCTTGACAATGGATTTGGCATGAAACTTGTTTACTTCGGTGACAAAGTTTGGTTTGGTTTTATTCACCCTCCAAACTTCTACACCACGCCAATGGGACTTCGGGACCCTTTTGATTTAACGTGCATCAGCCCCGGCTACTCGCCGGGTCTTTAGTGGCATTAAGGCTCGAACTCAAGACTCGACGAAAACTGCCAGCCACGAGTCCACGACCATGACCACTAAACTACCGCGGTTACACTTCGGTGACGAAATGATGGTTCTCAGAAATGCTGGAATTTTCTCAAAATCTTGAAAAGGGAGAAAATTATGGACTTCTCTAAAATCTTCCCTATGACGTCACACCCGTACGGAACAGTTATAAATGTGGAGAGATGCGAAGACAGAGAGAATCGAATGGGAATGGGCCAAGTGAAGTTGCTGGAATTGACTGCCAAAAAGCCACCTGTACTTGCCGGAACCTGGTGGGGTCCGTTCAAATTCATACTTTGAAGATTTGTTCGTAGTGCAAAGCAGTAAGCTGTTGAGCATAACATAATTGAAAGTGCTGTGACAGTTATTACAAGTGCTATTTTGTATCTGGATGCTGATCTGTGCAAGTGTTATCTTTATCCCTGTTGTGTCGCTGTCTTTGCTACCGTTGTGTCGTATAAGCGCTATGTTTGTTTTGTAAAATTGTTTTTGAAAATTTAACAAATGGAAGCATTTATATCCATTAATAAAATCCCGTGATTGGCTGACATTGAAAAAACCTTACATGTTTGAAATATATAGATATCCTCGTAAAAAATACTTTTAAGCAATCATCCATAAAATTATAACATGCATTTTTACAACACATTAACACGATTTCATATGCATGGATGTCGTATTTAATTTAAGACGGGATTCTCGTGTCTAGAGATTGTTTGAGGAAAATGAGTTGGACCCTATTGCGCACTTCTTATTAAGACGATTCACACAAACAAGGAAACGACGAATATAACATCAACTTATTCCCGATCAGATACCACTCCTTCGTCACTATTACTCTTCACGTTTATATAAACTGGTCTCGCAAGTGTCTTGTGTTCGCCATCAACAATATTGTGCTGCCATCTCAAAAATCCCGTTAATTTATTCATTTAACACTCCTACACTAATTACCGTCCAACTGATTAAATGAAGAATTAGTGCTAATTAGAAGTTGTTTGCTTGATACAAAATTTTATCCCTGAATGTTACTTCCGTGATAAATTGTTTGTGCAGATCCGAAAAATTACCTGTAACAAGCCCAAAGGCTCGACAAAATTTACAGCCCATTCTCTCATGATATGACTATAAAATAATGGGATTAAAACAAGAGATATGTAAAGCTGTTTCACAATCATTAGGCTATTGAGAACTAGGTTAAATGTCATATCAATATTATATGAATAATATACGAGGGTGGTTGCAAAACGTATCCGTGTTATGGAATGGGGTAGATGTAGTATTGCCTATTGATCAATTTTTCTTTTTCTGAGAAATCCATGAGTAAAACGCCCTTCGCATCCAAAAAATTATCACCATGAATTTTAAGATTAATGAGACCGCCTATGCCTTCTTAGGGGCCGAATCACCGGATACAACTCGTTGTTTCGATTGTTGCTTGGTTCCCTGACAATAATGATTAACCATGGTCTCATCGACGGTGACAACTCGAAGCAAAATCATGACGACAAATTGAGGTGGTAGCAATCAAATATTGATACGGCAGCTAATGGCTGCGAACTCAAAACAAACACATGAAACATTGCTAAATTTGTTATAATGTCTTTAAACAGATGGTAACACAAGTTCTTACAACTCCATCAGCCTTCAGAAAACAAGGACTGTTTTCAAAACAATAGTAATTTCAGGCAAAAACATTACAAAAGTAATACAAAAATTGAAACAGACGGAAAAAAATGTGCTTTTGAAAGGCCACTAGCTCTGAATTTCGTGAAGTAACAAACATGAAACGTCCTTGCTCTGTGCATTACACGTAATATCGATAAGTCTGTCCTTGACGTTAAAACTTTACGTGGGAAAAGTACGAGATACGAAACATTTATGACCTATAAAAGAACACATATCAACAAAATATTTATGGTAGCAGTTTCGGAAGTTCGTCTGTTAACTGTATATAAAGCCAACGTGCTGTGAATAAATTGAAGCAGTTGAATTGAAGCAACATCTGCTCAGTCTTCCTCCCACACCACTTCACTCCTCTTTTCACTTTTTTTTTTTTTTTGAAGAACTGGTTTTTATGCATAGCAGCGTAGCAGAAATTTATGAATTCCTCTTTAATCAATGGATAAATTATCACATTGTTATTACCAGTGCAATGGCTTCAAAGTTTAAAATACCATATACAGCTTCATTTTTTTTTGAAAAAATTGCATTTTATAATAAAGAAACGAAATATTTGATTTATTTGTTCTGTTAAGATCGCGCCGAGAAACAATACGAGAGCTATTAGCACCGGACTTCGTAATTTTGAATCTTGGTCAAGTGACGAAGACGACACCTGAAATGGCACCATCTCCAAACTTTTACACCACACCAACAGAAGGATTTCGAAACTCACTCAGATTTAATATGAGGCATCTTTATTATCAATTACTATTTTCTAGTTTTGACTAATATTTATTTCCTCAAAATTTCTGCACTGATTTGCAGACCTTTAAGAAAAAAAATTATTCTTTTAATGATCCAAAATGAAGTTTTAAAGTTCCAATCTAAATCCTAAAAATGTAGCGTGGAGCAATGTGCTATCTGTACGAAACGCTTTTCCGAATGTGATAAACAGTTACTTTTCCTCATAATACCGTTATTTTAGTAGTTTCCTGGTAAGAAAATGGGCTTAGCTCCTCTCGAAAAACGTTTAATCTTTCCAATGAATTAAAAATAGAATACGCATTTCATCTTTTTTCCCCCTCCGCGAACAGGATCTAACGCGGAATGGAAGGTTTGAATGAAATTCTTCCTTTTTGGTTACATATTTGTGACGTACTTTATTTCAGAATAATATAATACTTTGGGGATGAAAGAGTTCTTTTGATGTACAGAACCACAAGAAAGGAGTTTTACATATAAATACCGACATGTCTGGATTTTATAACTTATTTATAAAATCCTAATTTTCAAGGTGTTTACAAAAGAATTTTCCAACTTTGAAGAGACATAATTACAAAACATAGCTGTTACAATCTTTTTGAAGAAATCAATCAAAAAATAACAATTAGAAGTTTATAAAACTATAATGTGACCAACTCTAGAAACACGAACAATGTGTAATGGTGTGATACGGCGGATTAGTTGCAAAACAGATGTAACCTCTCTCTTAATCAATAGCCCTCGAGAAGCCGTAACTCCCTGTGAATTTTTTTCTCCTTTGGAACTCTACTCAAGATTGTTTTTTAGTGGCACTAGTAACCAACATTGGTGAACTGAAAATGGCTAAGACTGCAGGCAATCAAAATGCAACACCGAACATGCTGAAAAAAAATCTCGGACGAGTTCTGTTATTGACTAGATATTGTTCGTGTTTCTAATAGTGGTCACAAAAAATATTTACAATTTTATTAACTTTTAAAGTGTTTTTTTTTATTTGTCCAAAATGGTAGTAACTTTTTTAGTTTTATGATGGCAACTATTCTAATTTGGTATATTCTTTTGAAAAAGCGCTGTATTTTACTTTTGCAATTGGAAAACACTTATAATTAGACTAATTTTTTTGGGTTATATTATAAGGCTTGGCAAAAAGAATTATTAAATAGCAGTACAATGGTTTGAATTTTTATAAAATGAAGTAAAGTCTTACTTAAAACAAATTTAAATAAATATTAATATCAAGAGAATACACGATACTAAACAGAATAAATATGATAAAGAATAGCAATTCACGAGGAACGATTTTTTTTACCTCAAATCCAAGCAGAAATATTAAATTTATGGTGAAATATAATTAATGAACATACTTGTATGTTAAGACCTTTAGATAAGAGATCAGATAATTTCGTTTAAAAATTTCCTATAGAAATAACTCAGTATAATTTGGTAATAAATTCAGAACTCCATTTGGGAATTATGATTTCAACAGCTTTAAATGCGGTATAATTTTCTCAAGTTGAGGTAGAGGGAAGGTTTAAGAAATAAAAAAGATTTCTTCAGAAATGGTACTTTATCTAAAATGATTTAGATCCGACAGCAAAGTCAATTGCACAATTCTAATAATTGAAATAAATTAAATCAAATATTCATAAAAAAATGGCTTTATTATTTTTATTTTTTTAAAATTTACTTACACATTAACTCATCCCTTCATAACATTTCTCGTTGCATTCGCACATGTTTTCACTGTTTGAATTAATTCAATCTTTAATAAAAATTCTTTGAATTAATTTTTTCCTCAGTTCTAAAGCATTTTTAAGAGTTTTTTCGTCTATATTCTAGAATATCCAAACGAACACCTTTGTATCGCAAACAAAAGCAGATAGATCACATTTGACTGCAAATTTTCAAACTTCAGAATTCTAGAATATTTTTCAGTTTTTTTTCTTCCATATTCTAAAATAATCGAACATATACATTTGTTTTGCAACCGAAAGCCATAGATTGCTAAAACGTGGTCACCAGAGTTTGTAGTTCGGAAAGAAAGAGTTGAAATGCCCTTCAAACACGTGGCACCAGGGGAGGTCCGACGAGAAATAAAAAGGTAACAACCTATTAAGAACAGGTTCCGTGAGTTGGACGACGCCCGTGTTGTTCCGGAGAGATCACTCGCCTTTCGAAGCCGCAATATTGACCGGTTCATGTACCAGGTATTTTTAAAATAACCTTGAAACGTCAGACTGGACATTTTATTAAATGTTATTTCAGTCGATATCTTACAATGACAGCATCTTGCGACAGTGTAACTTGTTACGTAAAAAATACTTCGATTTTATGTACTTCCAGTTACAAGGGGATATTATAAAGATTTAATTTTTAGTAAGAAATAACCAAGTTATCCTTAAAATTTATTCTGCCTATGTGATTCTTACATACATAATGTTGTAAATTACAGCTATTCACGAAGATTTGTTTAATTTCAGAAAGCCGTAAATTGAAATAATACCGAGTGTAGCAAATTTTTAATTTTTAGTGAAATAATCGAAACAGAAACTTAATTTTTATTTGTTATAGAAGTATAAACATAATGCCCACAGTTCTGTATTTCTCCCAGCGTTTCTGGATCTTTCGAAAGCCATCACTGCAGAACGCAAATTAAATTCTCCACACTGCGGGTTACCTTCAATCTACGGTTTCCTGAAACCAAACGAATCAACACAAATAGCTGTAAAATTTACAACATTATATACATAAGGATCAATTAATAAGCAGAATAAATTCTATATAGAAATCTCGGTTATTTCTCAGCATAATTAAAACATTACGACACGCCCTCGTACAATGCGGAAAAGAAATACGACGTGAATTTAATATGAATTTGCTGCGGTTTATGAATGAATCGTAATAAGAATGCTTAAATATCCCCCTCCCTTTCATTCAGTGTTCTGTAAATAGGAAATAATCATAAGACACTAAATTGCAGGAAGAATACAAATGTTTAAATAAAAAAAATTCTATAATTTTATTTTCTTAGACAGAGCAAAGAATATAAGACAATGTAAAGGCGTATTCACAAAAAATGTAGAGAAAACTAAGGGTATTAAAACAATAAGACCTTTGATTGATGTAATAAATACATTAAAATTTTAAATGATTGTTTACCGAGAATTATTTATGAAAGTTGACAATAATTTATCAAAAACAGGAATTTTAATAAATTTTTGTATCACGAATTTAAGTTATAATTAGCGCTTTTTATAAATAATTACACATTATACACATAAAATATAGACGAAACCAATGATGAGTACGATAAAAATAACTGGCTCTCAAGCGAATTTCGAATAAACTAACCTTTGGGGCTACTTTAACTAACTAACTTTAACCAATTAACTAATTGGCTCTCACGCGAATTTCGAATAAACTAACCATTGGGGCTACTTTACTACAATATTTGATGAGAACCTAGTCTTGTGAATGTGACTGTTTGTTAACGTAGCACTGAAATGCAACACGTTGGCGATTAACAACGGACCTTGTAGTATTGAACCTCGATCAAATGACCTGAGCTGCCACTCCTCCCTCCTCACTTCCATACCAAGCCTAAGGGAGGACTTGAGACCTTGACGAGATTTTAAGTGCATTTTCCTGCTACACGGACGGTCTTTCCTCGTCTTATGAAAGAACCTTGATATGTTAATAAGTTTTACTATGTTAGTAAAAGTGTAGTGAAAAAAAAAGAAAGGAGTTAGGGGATGAAGAGACAGATGGAATTAGAGAGATTCATAGAAATACTACATAGTTAATTCAGTTAAAATTATTTAGAAAAGTAGAGTTCTTCACGTTTTGTTAAGGACAAGGTTAGTTATCTGCATCGCATTAATATATTGTGATTTTTCTTATTCACAACTGAATAAATTGAAATAATTGAATAAGTTTTGGCTGATTATTATTGCTTGATTATGTTTCTTTAATTAAAATGAAAACAATTAGTTTCATATGTTACCAATATAGAAATACTTTGATGAATTCATAATTATAAATATAATATTCTCGAATTAATCAACTGGTAATGAATACCTTACGAATATTTTCAGAAATTCTTCTAAAGTACTGGGCATCGGCTAAGATTAGATTTTTCTTCTTAATAAATTTTAAATTTTTAACCGTTGAGTGTTTCGCAAAATGTTTCTAACCGTAATTCTACAAAAAAAATTTAAATACAGCCTTTAACTGAAATAAAATTCACCGGTTGTTTTTTTAACGCATCACTAGATTTTATTATATGTCTGTCTTGAAAGTTCAGAAATTTTATTCGAATTTTAACCTTTTTCCACCCATTCGATCGATATGGAATTTGGTAAACATGTATAACTCCGATGATAATACAACATAATAGTATACAGCATTGACGGGTTTAGATGAGGGGGGGGGGACTTAACAACATCCAATTAATTTGAATACACGAATAGCTCGCGTAAATGCAAACTATCTAATTCATAAAGGCTTGATGCGTTAATACTTCTTTTGATATCATACATTAGTAATTAGTTATGATACTTAACTTCTTAGACATTAACTAGGTAAATTAATTTGGCACACCTCAAGCTTTTATAAATTTATTTAACATTTAAAAAAAAATTAGTCCAATTTTAAGTGGAAACTTGTTTAAAAACGGTTTTTTACATATATTTATTTAATATATACCAATTAAAATTAAATTTACTCATGCCATTTGAATTTATGATCAAAATGAGCTTGAAAATGAAAACTATATGCGCATGGTACTCTATGAAATTCCATCAGTTGTATGCTTCGTAGCAAATATACCACAGTTTATGTGATGAGTCAGGATCCATTTTTCCCTCTGATGCAAGAATGCGGCCTTGGGGAATATTAACTCTATAGGAAGACAATAGCACGCGATATTCGTCTGCCTGTGGAGAGAGGAACATTGATTTTTATCAACTACTGCGCTGAAAGATTCTTATTTGGAAGGCATTCTGTGTTTTGTCTCTTAAAATTCACGGATGCGACTTTTTGGCACGTCATTTTTGTACAGATACACGGTAGTAGTACATTAAATACATTTTAACCATATACTTGATTTCTTAACACATATTATTAACAATCATGTAATTTTTTTTAGCATACGAGAAATTTTCATAGATGTTTTCACATTGGTTGTAGTAGATTTACTTTTATACAATTACAAAAATGTTCTGTAATTTAATTACAGGAAACATCACAAAAATCTTACCTATATTTTATAAGTATACATAGTAATCCTTTAAATTGTCTTTCACATTTTCGAGGCTAGTTTTAAAACAAGTTTTACTTTCTATGAGGATGGTTCAAAAAGCAACTCTTTTCGACAACACAGGGCATTGATAAGGTAAAATGGTGTTACCACAATATGTTGCCATCTGCTAAATGGTGACAAAACAAATTTTGGCTTTTAATGATTAGCATCAGAAACCAAGCAGCAATCAAAACAATGGGTTACTTTCGATGAATATCCTCCAAGGAAGGCGACGACAGTCTCGGAACAGCTACGACTATGTTTTATTGGGATATGAAGGGCAGACATACCCATGAACTTTCAGGGGGGGGGGGGCGAATGATCAATCAATCGAGTTACTCCATTTCCCATTCTTAACACAGGTACTTTTTGAACGACCACTCTGTTATTATTTTACGATAAACAAAGTCATATGCGCAGTTAATCGTAAAACATTTCATTATATTGGTATACACGAAACGTTTACGCAGGGATTTAAAAGGAATTTTCTATATTGTAAACATCCATCGAGTAAAAAAAAAAAGTGTATTAGTATACAGATATTTTAAATCATCTTCATATAAGATTAGTATGTGTTTTTCAAAATCGATATTAAATGAGACTCTGGTGATAAATAAAATATTTGACTGGATTTTCAACAAATGTAATAGCACACCTCATGAATTAATCCGAATCTTTGTGTGGCATACATTCAAACTAAAAAATATAATTAAACCGAGGAATTCACTACTATTGTACATACCTATTGAATTCTCTTATATCCGCAAACATAAAAATTTTATTAAAAATATTTTTAATAATAATAGCGAAAGGCACAAATTGTACGATAAATAATTGTTCACTATTATATTTACAAAATTATAAACATAAAACTATGGAGTAACTGAAACTATGACAAATGAATTAATGTACCTTTGAATTAAGAAGCTTTATGACACAAGGAATGTTAATATGCAAAACATTTTGTATGTTATATTTCACTTTGTAACTGTATTCAATGATTAATATTTTTCAAATATTATTTATTTTAAGTTTTTTAAACTGGAAAATCTTAGCGTTTGATGCAAAAAGCTTTGAAAGGAGCAGAATAGAAATTTTTTTATCAATAAATATTTGAAAGACTCATTTAAAATCAGGAGATTTATTTTTTAAACACCCATAACTCAGAATTTTATGAATCTTGAAAACCGTTGTTTTTTTATAATGAAAAATCAAATACGTAAAAAAATATATGTTCCATAATGAAACAATTTTTAGAACACAGTTAAATATGTTAATAAAAGTGTAATGCTCTTACTTCGTTATTAACATTGGCCACTGTAGCCTAGTGGACGCGGTCTCGCTACTGACATTGCTTTCGTTGAGTCGAGGGTTCGAGCCCCGACTCAGGAGGCCTCGCTATTAACATTTAAAGCCGTCGAGACGCAATAAATAATCCCACAAAAATGTATTAAATCAATTTAATATTGCTTCGAATAAGAATGATCAAAATATAAATATTATTAATGAAGAACATTAACTTGAGTCCTAAGCCAAATATTATTATTAAGGATTCTACTTATCTTAACAGCAAAACTAGATCAAATTCCAATGTATTTCTGCAAACAGAATCCACCAAGCCAAATACCACTCTTAGATCACTTCACATTTTCTTGCATCTGTGTTGTGTACTTAACTATCCAGGTACTTTTCTATCTCCTCTTATCTCTAATTTGTCTAATACACTCTCTAATGATTTCCTATTTACTGCACTTCTTATTTAATAATGCTAATTTACGTAAAACTACAGTTCTTTCGGAAGGCGATGTTCTCAATTCAAATAACCCAATACCGTGGCACCAAATGTTACTTAAAAGGAAAAGCGCGAGAGAACTTGTTACAAAGTTGATAAATTAATCCTTTCATTCCATAATATAATTATTAACATTGATACCAATATACCCTTAATAACTTTCGCAATTCCGTGACGAGAATTGCGAAAGTTATTAAGAATGTTTTTTTTTCTTTCGTTTTTGACAACTGTACAATTTTTGTCACGTCGGGTTTCATTCGAAAATTTCACTCGTGAATATAAATATCGAATAAAAAGATTTATATACTTAAAATGAGCTTGTTTCTTTTTATTTTTATTAATAAAAACTATGCAATATGTGTCACACATTCACTTAAATAACATTTTCATTCGTTTTATTTAATTCACTTAATCCGTCATTGTACAGCATGAAACTAATTAAAAAGTTTTCTCTGAGTGTTCAAATGAAGCATACTTTAAAATAATACACAGACCGAGTTTCAAAATTCATGTTTTCTATTATTTTCTAATCTTGTATTCTACAGGAATGGCGGACGGTAACGCACTCGAACAATAAACTCAACACGAATGGCATAGTAAAAAGGTCGGACTCGTGATACCTTTTTCCCTTATTTGGTAAATAAAACTTCGGAAAACCTGTTTCATATGGCAACAATGTCGAGCTACCCGTTATTCGTGATCAAATTTTGTCTATTTGTCTCATAAAATTCTACTCAAAGAAACAGCATAACTGCATAGAGTTATTTCGGAATTTACTAAAACCAGATAAGCATGGAATGTTCCATGTTTGGAGGCATTTGCAAAGGATTTGGTATTTAATGCTTCAGTGAGCAAAGAACTAAGTCCGATGCGTTTTTTGACATGAAATCGCATAAGAATGGTTTCATTCCTCATTCAAAGATATGTTTAATGGAAAATAACCTTTTTCAATAATCCCATTCTATGAACCGTTAGGTATCGTCAAAATGGAAAGTTGCTAATCAGTGACAAATTTTTTTTCAAACATAATGTAGGATGCATTTATTTGAAACTCATTCCTCTGACTTCACCGTATTTCGGTAGATTAGAGAGTACTTAGTGCTGTAAATTAAAGCTGTTAATGATCATTTATTTGGTTACGGAAAGATTGAAATTAGATTGAAGTAATCACATTACGTAGGAGATAAAATTCAATCTATTAAATTATACAATGACGGTCATTGAAAGGTCAAGAAAACGCTGGAGAAGCATCTTTGGATGGTGACTACGCAAAGAAATCTTAAGAATAATAAATAAAAATTAAATTCCTAACGAGATTAATTTTAGTAATTATTAAAACTGCATGATAGCCCACGATAAAAATTAAAACTTTACGATACTGCAGCTGCAACCAAACAAATCAACATTTAATAGATGTAATTTACAACATTATGTACGTAAAGATCAGTTCATATTCAGAATAAATTTTATTCAGATATATCAAAGATTTCTTAGTAATATTTAAAATTTTGAGATAACTTGTCGTATACATACAGATTTGGATCTTTTGTTGATTCTAAGCCACTGACTATCTTTATATCCCTTATATCGCGCTTAAAGCAGAAATATTTTATTACATTATGAACTACTTTAAGTTAATTTTCTCCGCATATAAAATAAAACGGAAACTGGTGTAAAAACTAAAGAATGTGTACATGTTTCAACGTCACGCATAAACGAAAATACATTTTCAGTTAATTACCAATAAAATTAAAATTTAGTAACCAAACAGTCCCCGGTCTCTTGCAATATTTACACCAGTTTTTTTTTCTACGATGAACTAATCATTGCTAAAAGCCTACTTCTAAATAAACAATCATTTTGAACAAGTAGTGATGAAACTCGAAAACGACGATTCATTTCAAAATTATAATTACTGATTCACACAATTCCAGAAGATTTTCTTAATAGTTGTTTTCAAGAAAAAAGTTAAAAGAAATTAGGAAATGGATAATACTGATGAAATTCAGTTGCAATCCTTTCAAAGAAATAAGTCTTTAACAATGGATAAAATGAAAGGTATTTTTTACCAAACGTCACGTGGGAAAAATTAAAGAATTTTAGAATGGATCTTTTTCTCGATTAAATCATCGAAATTGGATATTTAATCCTTGACATTCGTAAGGTCCGCAGCGGAGATGTGTATTTATATTTTCGAAATCGGAATGCGAATATTTTATTGACGTTATACTCAGAAACGACACAAGAGCTATTTGCAACGAGCCTCGGTCAAGTAGCGAGGACGACTCCTCCCTCTCCAGACTTCCACACCTCGCCAACGGGAGCACATGGGATCTCCATCAGATTTAATGTGCATCAACCCTGCTACACGCTAGGTCGAGAGTGACATCAGGGTTCGAACCCACGACTCGACGAAAACAACACCGACGGCAAGTCTGCGATCATGACCACTAGGCTACCGCAGCCACATCTGAATTGTAACATAAAGACCATTTTTTTTTCTAAAGATGGACATCAGAAGAAAAAAAGCATTCATTTTTAATTATTTTAAAAGTATGTTAATTTGTTTTGAATATATGAGTAATGTATAATCGTACATGTAATTTTAGACTCGTTTTTATTCAACGAATAAGATTCGATCAGATAATTATGAAAATAAAATCTCAGAAAAAAAATTATAGGTCATAACATCATTATTTGAGGAAACAATTTTCAGAGATATATTTTATTCCAAAAATTACCTCTTCATTTTTATTTCAATTTCATAAATAAAAACATTTCTCAATATATGAAAATGTGATGTACATTATCTGCCTATTTTATTAACATTATCATTCCTTCAAGTTAAAATTAATTCATCATTTTTTGTAATTAGGAACAAAAATAAACTATCATCTTTTCATATTTATAACTTCCCAACAGCATGGAACGATTTTTAATAATTAAAAAAATAATTAAAATTCGGAGTACATAAATACAAATTTTGAAGCATGAATATCCAATTAAGAAAAGGAAGTAGTAAATTTTGAATATTTGTCTGATGATAATCCTTATTTAAAATGCAAATCACATGAAAGCATTTCAGCAAAAAAGAATAAAAACAGAATTAGCTGCAATAAGTTACTTACACACATAACAGTAAGAAGAAATTTTCAAAAATGGTCTTTTAAGTTGAATAAATTCATTAGCTTTAAATAATATTTTATTGATTTAATTATTTTAAATTTACGCATAATTAAATTCGATTTTTTCATACAGCAAGCTATCTGTTTCTATAAACAAAGTTACAGGAACGTATTCAGACCAAATTAAAAATTTTGAAAGCTTTTTAGTTGGTAATTGCACCATTACTTGGTAATTTTTGTTTTCGCGACTATTATAATCAAGAGGAACACAATTCTCTTTCTTGAGAAACAACAATGAAATAATTTTAATTCCAAATAATGTCAGTTATAACTTTTAATTGATGAATATCTTTAATTCTTAAAAATATTTCAAAATGCCATGAATTTGAATCAAAAGTACTCTTTCGAAACTTATCTCAGTCCAGACCGAAAGCATGTGTCATAAATACTAGTACATTTCTTACAACAGAAAATACTTTCCGTGAAAATATTTCAAACAAATTTTCCAGATTTCTTTTAAGAGTGCACTTATTCTTACTTCAAATAAAAAAAACCGACTCGTCATCAGGTCTAAGTACAACATACTTCTATAAAAATGTGCTGCGTAATTTGAGAAGGAAATAAAAAATGTACGAAGTTTGACTGACGAGTAATGCCTTTATGGCTATAAATGCATTTATTACCCGATTTTCATAACTTTAGTACCTTGTGATTGGCACAATATGTCACAGAAGGATTTAGTGCCATAAATTCAAACTAGCCAACCATAATTTTAGCTCTACCTGAGTAATCTCTACATAATTCTTTTTTTTTCTTCGATTTAAATAGGTATCGGTGCGTCGAGAGCTGAAAACGACTCAAAAGGAGATAATATTGAAGTAGCGAGATGTCGTTGCTTCCAACCTGGCACTTCTTCCCAAAGATAAAAAAACATAAGAAACATGAATTTCGCTCTGACGACGAGATGAAAGATGCTATTAAAACCTAGTGTCGACAAACATCGCTGGAATTCTCCAACAGGTTTGCTCAACTAATCACGGGTTGACGCAAGTGAATGGAAAGGGAAGGAGTTAAATTAAAAGCCTTCGAATTCGGAAAGTCCATTGCTCTTTTGAGGACAAAGTAGCTTTCGTGTACAACAAGAACTGTAAAAATTGGGAAACAAAAAATTTCAAGTTATGGAAGCATTACTTTTCAATGAAACCTCGTATACACATACGGATTTTTAAAAAAATGTAGTTTTAAATTAGAAATCTACTTTATCCAGTAAAACATAATGCTTTCTTGCTTTATATAATTATATTTATAAACGTGTTCATATGCGAGTGCGAGTATGTTCACCAATCACTTTGTGATAGAAATAATCTTAAAATGTTCTAGCAAATATATTATCAAGCGGGGTGAAAAGAATAAAAAAAAAATAAAAACAAAACAAAAATTACAAAAAACTTAAAATTTTAATGAAGTTCTAAATGTTTCTAAATCTTAAACATGTAATTCTATGTTTTCCGTTTCTTTATTATACGCAATAACAAGCCTAAAATTCTACGAGAATAGTTAAGCAACGCCACATTTTGCGGCATTGATACCCTATCTTATTTCTTACATTTTCGCAAGTTAAAATTTTGCGAGCATTTTGGGGGCGCAATTGATGACAAATGTATATTATAATTAAAGACAACCTGAAGGACAGCTAAATAAAATGAGTTTGAAATGTCAAATCAACCATGTTCTCACGAAAAACGTTAATTCACCGAGACGAGTTTTTTTTTATTGTTTATTTTCGTCGCACTTAGAAGTGGCACGAGGCTATTGGTGATGAACCTCTTTATTTTGAATGTAGTTTTAAATTAGAAGGCAGTGCCAACTAATTTAAAATGTAGAAATGTAGTTTTAATTTAGAAGGCAATTTTAAATGTAGTTTTAATTTAGAAGGCAGTGCCAACTCGAGCATTGTCATTGACAATGCTCGAGTTGGCACTGCCTTCTAAATTCCACACCATTCCAACATGAGAACTTGAAACTTCTTCATATTTAAGAGACACTGGCTCCGCTACACAAAGGGTCTTCAGAGGCATCAATATTGGAGTGAGTGAGTGAATGTAAAGTTTATTGGCGCAAGAGCCAGATATGGCGATACTTTGCCAAGCAAGATTTTAACTGTGAAGAAATCGGAAAAAAATGGACAAAAATTGGACAAGGAGGGGGGGTCTAAAATAGAGAAGCCGGGGGGCGCGTCAACCATATTTACCAAAGACAGTAAACCCCATGGGAAAGAAAAAGATCACTCGGGTCATCAATATCGGAATTCACTAGATGGAAACATCGCCAACTAAGAGCTCGCGACCATGACTACTTAGCCACCACAGATGCTTGGACTAACAGCATGTGGCTTTGAATTTGTATCCATAATTAGTTTCTTCAACCCCTTTTTTTAAAAAAAAAAAAATTATTGCTTTCATGTTTTTCGTTTAAGGAAGAGGCCCGACATGTTGAATCGGTACTTTATTTGAATATGAGAATTTAACCCTAGATAACTAAACTCTAAACCTCAAAAGTATTGATCTGTAACTAATCATTCGACTCATAGACTGTGAATCGAAAACAAATATATTTTTTCCTTATTTCAAATGAATTAGCATAATTTAAGAGAAGTATTAGAATATTTCAATTAAAAAGTAAAAAGCGGTTGCACTCTTGGCAATTATTAAAAGCATGCTTTCCACAAATAACATTGTTGCAGTAGTTTCAAACGAACATTGCCATTCTGCATTTCTTAGATAGATAGAAATCACTAATTCCCGTTTGTTTCCTGCATTGTTAGTCAAAGCTACAGTGGTCTTTTCAATATTAAAAAAATAAGCTAGTCGTCAAATGCAGGAAAAATGCAACAATACTCACAATGTTCGATTATGGTATTAACCCAAACTATTGCGCATTATTACTTAACATTCGACTGCAGACGATGATTACAGCAAATTTCAAGAAGTAACAAGTATACACCTGCGCTTATCATCTTTGGATAAATAATTTTACCACTTATGAGTGCACTGTTTCTGAAGTGACGTGAATGCAACAGCAACATTCGAATTTGTAAAACTAGCTAGGGTTGGTAGTAGTCAATTGACACATGTTTAGTTAACTTGTTAGAAGACACTATTTTGCAATATTTTCATAGATCGGTAAAAAGGTTAATGAACTTTATAATAATCTACCACATTTATTTTATTTTCATACATAGACTTTCATTTGATAAGATTCTTTTCAATTTTTTTTAAAAAATTTATATTTCATTCTTTTAAAAAGAATTCGCACATTGAACAGTGTTGCAAAAAGTATCAAAACTAAAATTTTAAAAAATCGTTTAATCGCTTATACATTTTCGTTCCGGTAGCGATCGACGTTGTAAAAGAACAGTTTTTTTATTGATACTTTTTGTTTAAAATAAGAGCATATAAGGCAGTTTAGCGAGAGAAATGATACTAAAGAAAAAAAGCGTGGCAGAAATTGCTTACTGATCCGTGTAATAAATGGGAAATAAGAAGCTCATTTTGAGAAGAAAAAAGAATCCCATACACTTTTTTTTTCTCAAGTTCTCATCCAAACGTAAAATGCTTCGATAAGCGAGAGATGGATTTTTCATCTAAACTGGAACAGAGACCGGCAATGACACATAGTATTTACTGGTTTATTAATCGCTTCCGCATTGATCACCATACCTTTTGAGGGTATATTATTAATATTTACTATCATCCAAAGAAGTTATTGAGTTTGTAAGTTACGGCTTCATTTATTGCTACATCGTGGGAATGGAAAGTTGCCGAGGTCAGATTTGACGTCGGTTTTTTTCACCAAAAACGTCTAAATCAACCAACTGGAGGGTGGGCACAGCTGCTGCTGATTCATTATACAACTGTGACCGTTACAAGGAGTGACGCGCATGAATTCTGCATCCTTTTTCGGCGGTTATTAGAACGTAGATATTAATTAAGGAATGTTGATTTTATGCGTCTACCTTCTGTTGAGAGATGCCGCAGGTGGTCAAAGCCAGGAGAAGTGAAATAGAAGAAAAAGAGCTATTTTCAAAGAAAGTTTAAACTAAAGAAACTAATATAGAGAAGAGCCTGAATTAGATAATACAATAAACATAACGTGATTACGTGAAATTCCTATATATATATATATATATATATATATATATATCCCTTCCTTTTAGAATAAACACTCCTCACCAAAGCCCGCCCAAATTAAAATGTGGTCCGTTGCAAAGTTAACTAATGGGAATTTAAAACAGTAAAATATATTTCAGTATATTTTTACAGTAAAATATTTCATTTTTCTATTTATTACGTTGTAAAAATTGATGTAGAAAAAATTCAGTTCGGGACCACAGCCAAGAGAGGACCGGATTAGCGATATTGCTAGATTATCGGCGTCAACATACTTTTAACAGGGATACCAAAGAGCAGTCACTACAAATGAAATTAAATATATATATATAAATATATATATATATATATATAGGTGGTATTTGTAGAGATCTAAAGAACAGACTCCGCTTCCATTAGTTTGATTTTACCCAGTAGGCTGGTGTCTAGAATCAACTTTTCTTCCGAGCTCCATGGTGTATGTACCAATTCCAGGAAGAAACTGGCATTAGAATTATTCTGTTTATTTTAGAAGAGGTGAAGGATTAGTATTTACAACAGGGTAATGTACAGTTTGATTTTCTTTAACGAACTAGTTCATCGTGATAAAACATAGCACTTCCAATTTGTGGCATTTCGACGACGGACATTGGAACTCGTGCTGGCGTTCAAAGAAATACATTTGAACAGTTCACATCATTACATTTGAAACCGCGATCCAAAGCTGCTAAGGAAAGAACGCTAATGGACTAAAATTCAGAAAAGAGAGTGTAGAGCGATCCTCTGTTTTGTTCAAAAATAGAGGGCGCTGCGTGAGCTATAGGGCGAGTCAGAAGGGGCATCAGGGCTCGAACCCTCTCTGAGACCATGGCCATTAGCCTACAGTGGTCGCTATTCAACCATTGATCATTTAATTGCATATTCTTGCATTGATAATAATAAAAAACAGAGCAAAAGAAAAATTAAAAAGGTACGATGATAGAACAAGTTGTGACGAGCTACTCTAGCCACATACTTTTTTTTAATTTGCACTTGATTGAGTGATTGTGGCGTTTAATGGTACAAAAGCCAAATGTGGCCATGCTAAGCCAAACAAGGTGTAACTAGACATTTGAAAAAAATTGAAAGAAAATTAAAAATGACTGATAAGGAGGATCGAAAACAGAAGCATCTCTAGGTTATCCCTGAAGCGCGTTTCTCATGATTACCACTGACGGTAAATCCTATGGGGATCACCAGGGTACCTCGGAATCATGATATGTGTGTCGACCTAAAGAAGGTAAGTCCTAGAGTGCTTCATAGTACTTGAAGAACGCCTGTTGGATATCGAAAACATTTTATTGTACAGCAACACTGTACGTACACGGTTCAAATACTATGCAAAAGCGATTCATAACCCACCTCCCCAGAAAACAAGTCATTGTACTCGAATGATAAACGACAGAGACGATAATAAATACTGTTCCAAAATGCGAGCAGCGCCGCGTGATGATCTGGTGATCGACATCAACAAACGCTCGAATCCACGAGAAAAAATCTGAAATCGAACACTCGACCTGAGCCGGATTACAGAATGCGCCGAACTATCGAATGCCAGATCAAAAAGATGATACTGTTTTTGTAAATGCTAAATAAATTGTTTCAATAAAATTAACACTTCAATCACACTTTCATATAATTGACGATTTCGTATAATTGAGTCACAATTTTAAAACACAATTTGATTTGCGAAATAAATTTTGTAACAAAAATACATGCACCGAATGCCTAAAAAAAATAGGCCGATTTCAGTAATATATATTTACTACTAGTGTTATATAATTGATAATAGTATTTTTTCAATCCCAAAATCTTTTGTGTAATTATATTAACATATTAAAGAGACATGGCAACAAAAACAATAAAATCATTTTGACTGATGGTATACAAGTTGCTTAACATAAAGTGCCACAAAAAATACAAATATAACTAATAAAAAATTCATTACTTATATTTAACTGGTCATTAGCTAAAGGTTTTTGTTTGCTTCTTTAGCAAAATGGAATGCTATCTGTTCTAGACATCTAACTCATAATACTTGTTTTGTCCATCTACTTTTGTTTAAAACTTCCCACTCATATGATCTAGATGTAGGTGTATTTTATACATGTGAAACACGTTTGGGCAATATGCAGAAATGTCAATACACTCAGACTCGAAAGGTAATTATAGTACTGCTTTAAAAATAAAATCAAATTTCAAAAAAAATCAAATTAAATTAAAATTTCTTTTCCTCTCCTTTCACGTAAAAATAATGTATGTTTATTTCCAACCGATTGTTTGGAAACGTAGCACGTAGAAATAAATACGAAGGTTATTAGCGACAAATTATTGAGGAGTGAGAGAGTGAATGTGAAGTTTATTGAGACAAGAGCCTGATATTGCTATGCTGTGCCAAACAAGATTAAACTGTGGTCTAGACGTGAAGTTGAAAAAACGACAAAGTGGTTGACAAGAAGGAGGGTAGAAAATAGAGAAGGTTCCCTAGGGTATCCCGGGAGTGCGTCACCCGTGTTTACCAAAGACAGTAAATCCCATAGGAAAGGAAAAGATCACCAGGGAGCTTCAGGATCCTGATTCCCGCACTGACCTGAAGAAGGCAAGTCCCTGAGGTCTCTTGATATAATCCCCAGGGGCAGGGTGCCCGGCTATACCCCCAGACGCTGGGTACCCATTTCAATCGCCTCTTACGACATGCAAGTGCTACAGTCGGACTATTCTGTCATTCCTGGTCACCACACGGGTCACGAATTATTGGGGACGAACGTCGTAATTTTGAATAGAGATCAAGTTGTAACGGCGAGCTCTAATGACGACTTTCCGGTTCGAATTGTTCTAACTTCCACACCATGCCAACGGGAGGATTTTGAACCATGACAGATTTCATGTGCATCAGCCCCAGCTACACGGTGGATCTTTAGTGGCATCAAGGCTCGAACGTACGACTCGATGAAAACTGCCGTCCTTGAGTCCACTACCATGACCACTAGGCTACCGCGGTCACGTAGAGTACACACGACAACGTTTAATTACATTTAGTAACAATAAGAAAGGTAAAACCAACGGCCGTTACCAAATGACGATGACGATACTGATGACACACACACTCCTCTCTCCTAACTTCCACATCATCCTAACACGAGGGTTTTAAGCCCAGACAAATTTAACGAACATTAGCCTCGCTACACGACGGTTCAGGGACTCCAAACCCTCTGACAGGACGGAAACAACAGACATAAGTTCGCGACCTTGACCACTCGGCCACAGTGGCTGCGTGTATTCTTAGAAATATTTTCTCATGTATATTATGCATTATGAAGTTTGTGGATTTTTATTAAAGAAATGAAAAATTAAGTTATATTTTATTTACTTGTTGCAAAAGATGAAAGATTCCTTGCAACAGATTATTATATTCAGACGGAAAGTAATAAATATTTAGTACAAAATATTTATAGCTCTTTTCCAAACATCAAAAAAACATAAATGAAGATTTATCAGCAAAGAGATAAACGTAAAATTGAAAAAGTAATTGATCCTGAAAGGAGAATAAAAAAAAAGAGAATGTTTCATTCCTTTACATATAAACTCTTTCAAACATTTAATTTACAGCTGAATATAAATAAGTGAATTTTATTGCATGGTACTGGTTAAGGTTTTACAAACGTCGCACACACTAAAGCAACACAAATTATACGAGTTTTGGGTTTAAAGTGTGTATAAATTTCACATATTAAAACAACGCGAATTAGACGACATTAGTTTACTTTTTAAGGTTGTAGAAGCATCACACATTGAAATAATACAACTTATTGCGGACGCATCTCACAATTTTAAGCCACGGTCAACTGGCGGGGAGGAAAAAGACCCAGTATCTCACTCCTTGAATACTACAACACATCACGTGGCGACTTTGAGAACCAGTATTCAACAGTCTCCATTACTCTGCACTTCGGACCTTCAGTGGAATTTCGACTGGAACACCCCGACCTTGACCAATAGTCTAACCATGGCTTTATAACTATCAAAAATATAGGAATTAAAAATGAAAAACATGTTCCGTTATAACATAGCGTGAATAAAGGTCGCGCAATGAAGAGAATGATCACTGGAGTATCTTAAGGGAGCGTCACCTATATTTATCTAAGACAGTAATTCCTATGGTGAAGAAAAATATCACTAATTTACTTTATGATCAAGATTCCCCCACTTATCGGTGATGTAGAGAGTGTGATACGCATTAAGAAACTGTCTGTTCCTCACTTGGGATGGTGTGGAAGTTAGAACAGCGAGATGCCAGCTCATGCGGCGTCCTCATCGTTTCATCATGGTTCAGAACTATGACGTGCGTCATGCGCGGGGCAGTTCAAGTGTCAACCTCCTCATCTGACCGTGGTTGAGAATTACACTTATAGACTAAGATTATTAAAAAGCTTAAGGCTTAAAAGCGTGTCGGCTAAGATTAACAAAATTTTGTATGGGGCAGAAATAGACAGCTGGAAATATAGAATTCACACATAATTTCAATAAATAAAGTAAATGTGGAAGTTGGGTATTTTCTTAATGAATTTCATATTCGCAATATATATATATATATCTGTTGCATTAAATCTAGTTTGTATGAGAATATAACCAAATATAATTTCATAATTAACACCAAGAAACAATTTTACTTATGTGGATAGATTTTATTAATATATTTTGGACATGTTTACTTATCTATTTAAATTTACACCAAATGGAGAGGTTATATAGTTAAAACCATAAATTGTATAAGCAAAATAGTGTCACACTCTTTGAAAAAAAGATCACAAAGGAACTTTAATAAGCGACTTGTATCAAAAGGTCATCATTCCTACCCAGAAGGGGGGGGGAAGTAATCCCCCTTTCCTTTTTAAGAAACACCTGCACACACACAAAAACAGCACCTCCATAGAATGCCATACGGATTTAAGACCCTCCCTTCGATGTTCTTCAAATGCGTCATCTTTTCTGTGAAGACGAAGCCGCTGACATGGTTTTCGGAAGTTTTTTGCTAATAGAAACCCGCTCTAGCACATAATCAATCTACGGGAGGTCAACGCATGATGTTATCGTTCACATCGGTTTTCTCGAAAGGTGGTCTGCAATCTCTCTCCCGAGTGGTTTTCCTTCCGTTTATAAAGAAAGTATTTTTAAAACTCTCGATGAAGTAATGAAAGTTTTTTTTTAATTAAGTAATTTTTTTAGCTGATTAAATGGTTTTATTAACTTCGCATTAGAAGCAACACGAGGGCTATTGACGCCGGACCTCGGTAATTTTGAACCTCGGTCAACTGACGAGGACAACATTTGAATTGGTACCTCCCTCTCCTACCTTTCACACCCCGCCACGCCAATGGGAGGACTTTGAGCCTCGACAGATTAAACGTGAATCAGCCCTGGCTTCACGACTGGTCTTTAGAGGAATCAGGGCTCGAGTGAGTGAATGTGAAAGTTATTGGTGCAAGAGCCAGATGTGGCTATGACGCGCCAAACAAGATTTAACTGTGATCTAAACATACCAAGGCTCGAATCCACGACTCGACGAAAACTGCCGGCTTCGAGTCCTCGACTATGACTACTAGGTTACCACGGCCACAAGTAGAAATGGAAAATACCCTATATACGGCTAGTGTTGAGCGAAAAACTACACACAGTACCAAATCGCAGCTCTTAACAACAACAGTAACATAATTCGTTCGTCTGGGAAAACGTTGTACTGGGAAAACGTACAGAAAGAGAGTGAGTGTGATTGTATGTTTGTGGCTCAAAAGTCGAATCTTGTTATGCTGCACCAAATACTCGTTGCGTATTCACAAGTTTTTTTTAAAAAAATGACGCAGATTAAGAAAACGATTGTAAAACATCACAAAAAAGGTAACATTTTAAATGTAATTTAAAAATATAATTCGGTTTAAAAATGCAAACAGGGTACAGAGAGAGTTTTCGCCCACCAAGTCGGACAATAGTAAAATAGATGAATGAAAAAAAAAAGTGCGACGATGGTGATGAAACACTGGACATTTAATTAAGATGTGATAAATCAATATTCAGTATAATCGAGCAAAGCATGTTCCGAAAAAATATAAAAATACATTAATTTTCCCGTATGCTCATCTAATTTTTCTATTAAAAAAAAAAAAAAACTGCGAAGAAATTAGTATTTTCTTGAAACAAACACTATAATCTATAAATTAGCAAATATTCCATTTTAAGGAGAGAGGAATAGTCACGTTAGTTATTATTTTTTAAGAAAACGCAATAGGTAATAAAAACGAAATAGCAAATATAACATCCAAAAATATCATGATTTTATCACATTTTGGAGCAACATGTGATAAATTAGCTACAGACCCCCATGTTTGAGCCTCGATCAGATAACGACGACACCTGAACTTACAATTCCCTTTCCAAACTTCCACGCCACACCAACAGGCTGACTTAATGCCTCAACAGTCCCACTGCTTGCGGGTCTTAAGTAACATCAAGACTCCAGCCCATGACTTGACCAATCATGACCTCTAGGCTACTGCGCCATAAAGAAATATTAGGAAGGAACCCAGTGTAAGTAATAGGAAAACATTTATTAAAAGATTTTTAATCTAGCTTTTTCGGATTTATCTCTGGTCGTTTTTTTTACGATTATTTCATACCGTACACAAAACCGAAAGGAATAAAATAAATCGTAAAGAAGAAATCTAAACAGAAATCACGAAAGAAACATAACCATGAATTTACGACATGTACTGGTACTTTCTCGAATTACTGTAAACAAAATTTAACCCGCGTGTGGGAAAATAATTTGAATACGCGATCTTGAATGAAATACGCAATACGGATTGTGACGGAATATAATGCGGCCTGTTGCAGCAAGTTCGGTTAAATTTTCTCTCTCTCTCCCTCTTCAGTGCTTCAGCCCCGCTCCTCTCTCCCACTTTCGCGACCACCTGTTGGAGTGAAGGTCAGAAAAGACAATTCGATTTTCCGAAATGCGCGCGTTTTTCCCACCAAGCCATGTTTTTTTGTTCTTACTGGATCGTTTGGTTTAGATTTTAAGTCCAACGGATCAAAATAATTGCATGCACTAAAATCAGTTTTTAAATAATTTTTTTCTAAATTCGCAGTTGCATGATTATTGTAAATAGTTTTTAATAATATACATTTTTTTCTTCAAATTTTGTTCACAACTATGTGATGGATATTTATATTTCATTCACAATTAGACGAATTATATTTCACATTTTATCTGCAAGTTACACGGAATTATATCAACTCGTTCTATATTTACAGTTACACGAATTATATTTATACGTTTTATTCTCTATTATATTACTTATAATTACACGATTTCATTTTCAGTTACATTATTGTAATACACGTTTACTTTTAATACATAGCTCAGTTTCATTCCAATCAATACTATTCGGTTTTATTACCACCAAATGATTTTGTTTTATTCTTCATAACTATTATTCTTTATGCTCCTTAACAATAATTCTGTTTCATTCCTGTTAACGAATTTCATTCTCCTTGACGAAAAGTCTGTTTTACTCTTCTTAACGGTTATCGTTTCATTCAATTTGAAGTATTCCATTTATTTTTGAGATTCTGAAGAGGATTAACACTACTCGGTTTTATTCCAATCAACACTACTCGATTGTTTTGATTGGAATAAAATTTTATTCCGATCAACACTACATTTAACATCTGTTGCTATTGAAAAAAATGTCAAAGATATCTAAGGTGCATTCTGATGAAATTGAATAGTGTGTACGTACTTAATGCATACAAATACTATAGAAATGTTGAAAAAAAAAGATACCACTACTTATGAAATAAACTAACACTAAACAAATACCAAAAAAAATTATGATTACAGATGTTTTACTCTAGGCCACACAAATATCAACATAATTCGTTCCAAGTAAAGCAGAGTAGTACGTCTACGTCAACATCCAGAACAGCTGTGGCGATGTGTTCTATTATATCATTTGCATTTAAAGGAAATAAGAGATAGGATCGTTTATATTTACGGGAAGGGTAAAAAACTTTACTTGGGGTGCATTGCATTCAACTCGCAGAAGGAAAAAAAACCGCAGAATGTTTGAAACGGTCTTCTTGATGATCAAAGTTTGAGTTCAGTGATCTGGTCTGTTTAGTGACATATATCCGCCATTTTAATCACACTAATTGTTATTCATAAAAACTTTCGTCCCGATTATATAACTCTCATGCATATTGGATTTCAGTTTGTGTTGAAGGTTTTGATTCCATGCAAGTAAAATAATTTTTATAGTATATTAGAGTAACCTCTTTAATTTGGCATTCGTGATTGTGAAGTTTAAGGTGCAAGAGCCAGATATGATCATGCTGCTTCTAAAAAGAAAAAATGATTGACAAGGAGGGTCGAAAACAGAAAAGGATTGCTAGGTATCATGGGGCGAGTCACCCGCATTTACCAGAGACAGTAAACCCCTTTGGAGAGAAAAGCGTCATTAGGGTACCTCGGGGGTCATGATTTCCGTACTAATAAAGCATTTCACAGCACCAATCAAAAAGTTCGATTTCGGATTTTTTTTGAGAAGATTCAGGAGTTAATTTACCTCTACCTTATAAAATTCATTCTATAAATTTAGTTATTTCATTTTTAGATAATTCCAGGTTCATAAATTTACTTCATCTTGATAAACCGGTTATGAACGTCGTACATAGAAGCAACAAGAGGTTTATAGGGAACGGACCTATAATTTTGATAGCTCGTCAAATAATGATGTACAGGCCCGTAGCCAGGGTAGAACAGAAGGTTCGGCAGTGCCCGTACTAAAGAAAAAAAATGAGGGAGGGGGTGTCCCGTATTGATAAATCCTTTTATTAAATCCTATTTAAATTTTCGTTTTTGAGGACGTTACTCGATAATAAATACGAGAGGAACAGTTTTTAAAAGGAGGCTATTCTATAATATACTTCAAATTCTTCCGTTTAAAAATCCTCTAGTATATAGTAATATTCCAATGTTACAACAATATTATAATATTTAACATAGTTCTATAATTAATATAAATTTATTGTAAATATGTAATAAAATATCGGTAATATGACAAAGATACATTAATAATAAAAGTTTCCAAGCAAACGAGAATGTAAACTGCAGTTATCTAAGTGAATCTTAAGTGAGTAAGAATGAGTGAATAACTCTAAATAAGATATTTCAATTTAGACATACGACCTTGTAAGAATGAAATTAATTCAATGTTCCAAACTAGAATTCTTTCTGAAGGCAAAGTAAAATTATGTTATTCAATATTTTTCATATATTGAAATGAGTCCGACCCCACAATTTTAATAACAAAAAAAATTGTAATATTCTAACTTTTAATTCATATAAGTTACTTCAATATATATAATTGCCTTGTGTCCTATTAAATGAATAAACCATGTAATAATAGTCATAAATAAAATCTAGTTCCTAATTACATTAGAAGTTAAAGAAATAGATGTCTGACTATATTTTATATCGCTTCTTCTATAAAATCCAGTGTCCGATCTAATGTTCAGTCCTGCCTACTTACCTGTGAAGACAACACCTGGGCTGGCACTTCCCTCTCAAGCTTCCACACCAGGTTGCATAAGACTAAGTTACTCGTATATATAGAATGGTTTGTCTAAATGCATAATATTTCTCTGGCCATCGACTGTTGAACTTTTTTTAAAAAAATAACATTATCATTCGAAACACTCGCGAATTATTTATACATAAAAAGAATTTCCGATTATAATTTAACAATTTTTCATGCCAGTGCAAACCAGAACTTTCTAGGAAATACTATTCTATGGCTGTTCTTTTCATATTTCAGTCACTTGCAGCCCAAACTGAAAAACTGTCCACATTATTCATGCATGAATGCATTGCACTGTTTGACATGAACGATTGACAAGGAAATTTATCGAATTCCTTTCTTTTTTCATCATAAATGGGGACGTTCATCCTACAGTACAGAGACAACACGAAAGGGAAAAAAGTGCCAAAAATTTAGCAAGATTTAATCCAAAAATGAAATGTTTACGTCAACTACATAGAGCACTTTCAAAAAAAGTTAGATAAAACAGTAAAAATGACAAAGAATAAATTCAGAAAATGTAAAAAAAATGTACAATAAATTGTTACCGAATTTTTTTACTAATACTTATATTAAAATTTATTTGGAATATTAAAATCTTACTGAGAGGTAAATACATAATATGCAAAGGGACCAACAAAATTGTCCCTTAAATAAAGGTGTCCCTTACAAGAGGTACTATTGTATTTAAAAACTTTTTTCTTAAAATTGTGATTCCAATTAGATAGTATACCACGCAGAAATATATAACATGCAAATGGTGAAAAAATAGAGCAAGTTATAACGGAAGATTTAATGGAAAGATTTTTAAAATTTATTCTTTACAAAAATAATACATACATTAATTTTTTTTTATTTTCCGACTTTTTAAGCATTCTTTTACATTGTTATATGAATTTTAAATACAAAACTTTGCACGATTATTAAACCCAAATATAAATTTGCATAAGAATAGTTGAATGCGGAAAATAAACCGCATAAATAATCTTAGTAAAATAGCGAAGTCAAAACTTATTTTAAAGTTCTTAACTAGCCCACAAACAGAGAAGATTAGTTCTAAAAATACTTTTTTTCAAATGTGTGTGATTTAGATCTTCTTCACCTAAATTAGATAATTTTGGGCAAAATTATCACATTTTAAAAATTGTATAAAGGAAGTGTATTCATTCTCAATAACAATGACAGAATAATTGCAAGAAATAATTGGAAATCTGGTTCACATCATGTACTGGAGCTGGAAAAAGCACAAAGTGAAATAAATCGCATTGTGTTCGTAATAATTATGAATAAATCAAATGCATACATTCATTGATAGAACTGAAACCTCTGTTATCTAATTAGTTTCCTATTTAAAAACAGAGTTAACACATTCATGCGGTAAATTTACGTTTGTCATTATCAGCTATTCCCGTTATTGACAGAAAACCTCGGAACTTATCTTTCCGATACGGGTAATATTCTTATAATCGCATCTGAATCGTTTTTTGACGTTTTTGATACGCATTTACATACTAGGTAGGGTTTCCGGCATACCATACGTCTACTAAGAATAGTACGAGGATTTCGTCAAAGATCGATACCATTTGGCGCACTGCCAGGAGGATGCTGATCGGATGGATATTGCATCATCAATGGGAAGAGGCAGAAAACTCTTCGCCGGTTTGGCAGAGGATAGGGAAATGCATTTTGAAATAAGAGTTTTGGATCTGTATATTTGGGTGAAATATGTTCTGTACAGCTCTGTTTCTTGAAATAACATAAGCATAACTGGTATTTAAGGCATCACGATCGGAACAGGAATGTAATGAAATTTCTAGTCTCGTTGTATATACTATAGTCCACAAACTATAAAATTTGGAATAGAAATACGAAAATTGTTCTGAATGCCAAAAAAAGAAAGAAATTTTTTAAATATTATAACTGTTAACTTTAATTCAATGCGTTTCATAGTTTATGTAGCAAACTCAAATTAAAAATTCTCATGAACATAATATATATATATATTACTCAAAATGTTTCCAAATGAATTATATCCACATTAGAATCAACAAATAAATGTTATGCAGTACTCTATCGTTAATACGGCAAGTATCGGGACCAGAATACCGCCATCTTACGGGAAACACTAGATTACAAGAAAATTACTAATAAAGAATTTAAACAGCAAAAGCTACATACGAGTATTGTTGAGTGAAAGTGACGCAAATAAGACGTCAAACATACTAAATAATAAACCTACAAAAAAATATACTGTTTTGTCTACATTATTGTATCAACATGTTGAAGGTATAAAATAATTTTTTCTGTAATTTTCCTGTACAAAAACGCCGGATTAATGTCAGAACCGGAAAGGTGAAGGGCCGAATTACAGGAATACTGTATTTTAAAATAAAATGTACAATGATGTGGATAATTTAAAGGTTGACAAATGTTTTTAAAGTGAAATATTTTTTCATTAATCAGAAATTGTTTACGTTAATAAAATGTTTTAAGCCGATAAGGAATTATATATTCTATTACAATATAGAAATAAATTTGTCATAAAAAATAATGTTCAATAAAGGAGAATTTAAAACTTTTGTATACTAATATATATTAACATTTATAATTCAGATTTTATTTATATATATTGCTTTCTTTTCGAAATCAAATCATTCAGATTATCATCAAGAACGAAAAGTTAGAAAGAAACTGTGAATGTATTATTTTTAGAATAGAAGTTTCTAAACATGTCCCCTTCTCCCTCAACTTATAAAGCGGAAGTGAAATATTTGCTTTTTTTCCATGCACAACAATTGATTTACATTTCCAACACAAAATACAAATCATCCGAATTAATGTATTGAATTACTGCACTGCATCAAGATTTTATCACTTTTTTTGGAACATAGATATAATCAAACAAAAACACAGAAATGGTACTTACAGATGCACAGCACGGCAAGGAACCTGACGGCCGAATCTGGGGGCTCACAGTCGGGGAACATAGGGCGTAGAACATAGAAAGAAAATGTCAGGGCGACAACCGCTTGAGAACAGGGACGTACGATCATGCACTCTACCCACAGACGGATGAAGGCAACGAAGGGACCGAAAGATTCCATGATGTAGGCATAGTCCGCCCCACTCTTCGTGATCATGCAACCAAGCTCGGCATAACAGAACGCCCCGATCATGGAGAAGATTCCGGAGGCCACCCAAACTACAAGGGACAGCCCCACGCTGCCCGTGCCCAGCAGCACTCCCTTAGGGCTGACGAAAATTCCCGATCCGATGATGCTGCCCACGATCACAGTCACACCGTTTAAAAGCCCCATCTTGGGCTTCAAGCAGATGGCATCTTCATCCTCTTTAGGAGCTGCCTTGTCCGACATTTCGACGCCCCGATATTCCCCTTTGGAGTCGTTGGCCATCTTGTGGTTCAATATTGTTGAAATTACGAGATGTATAACAGAGAGAAAAATTCCACGTGCAACTGCGGCAGAGGAGCGCGTTAGAGTGTAAAGCCGGCCTTTTCACCACGTTTACTACGAAGAGACGCGGCGTGGTAGGAGAGGAACAACTGCGCATGCGTTGGATGGGTGTGTGGGCCGTGACGTGGAAAGGAAAAATTGGGCAATAGCGCATGCGTTCAATTGCATTTAACAATCGCTTACAAAAAAGGAAATAATAATAATAACAATGTATGTTATGAAATTCACATCAGAATGTCGTTTATAGAAAGGGCAAATACGCTTTTAATAAGGAAATATTAAAAAATGGCAATGTTGAGTATGCATTAAATTTATGTCGATTGACTTGATTATTACGGATAAAACTCGGATTTGTCCAACAAATGCTTAATGTGAAATGAATGTATTATTAAAATACATTCATTTCACATTAAGTATCAGTGATGATTAATTAATTGGTTTATGAGATAGGGAGCAAGAACAGTGTTGAAACTAAGAGCAGCAGGAGGATTTTTGAGGTGACATGTCAGCGAAAAATCAAAAAAAAAAAAAAAAAAAAAAAATGTCATTTGTATTTATTTTCTCCAAAACGAAAGTGTAACATTTGTTTGTATTAAAACTTTCAAACTATGAAAGTTATATATTAAATTGATGCAATCGCCAAACTTCTCTTATAACCCAAAGAACACAAATTATTTTCGTTCCATGTCTTATTCCATTATAAATGTTTGATTCAGACTCGTAAAAAAATTAACTGCTGTGGGACTGATAATTAAATTCGGATATGTTGATTACAATATAGAAATATGTGGTTTATATCTTAAAATGAGATTTTGAAAGATATTTAAGCGGCTACAGTGGCCGAGTAGTCAAGATAACGAATTCATGGCGCACGTTGTTTCAGGCGAGTCGTGGGTTCGAGTCATGTTTCTATTACAGACCCGTCGTATAACGGGGACGACACCTGAGCTGCCATCCCCCTCTCCTAACATCCACACCACGCCAACGGGAGGACATTGGGCAACGACGGATTTAACGTGCATCATCCCCGGATACAAGGCGAGTCTTTGGCAGCCAAGGATCGAACCCGCGACTGAACGAAAACCGCCGGCCCCGAATCCGAGACCATTAGGTTAACGCGGCCACGGGGGCGTCTTCAGAACTCTATGAAATATTACAAAAACTTTTATATAATTATTTTTCAATAACGTACTATAATTTGTTCAATAATTCAGCTGTTTAAGAGTTTCCTCATAAGTTATTTGCAGTTATTTTTTTCTGGTGGTATACGTGTTACACTTTTTTTTAATCTTTTTTTTTTTTTTAATGATTAGTCATACGTTGCCTTATGTTTCAAAGTAGAAAATCCTTAATTCAAAAAGGCACCGATAGTGGCAAAGTTTGGGAGCCACTGAACTAGACTAAAAAGCGATTTTGTGGTTATATACAGACACACACACACACACACACACACACACATATATATATATATATGATATCGAATAAATAGATTTCTGAATAATGAGTTAGAACTCCCTAATTTTTTTACATCAATGTTGATGTTTAAAACAGAATATAGGTTTTAAAATTATTTGTAATTATAAGATTAATTATCGATTTCAAATTATTGATAATTATATGATTATTATAAGATTTTTATTAAAATAGATTTTAAAATATATTACTAATTACTTTAAGATTGCTCTGAATGTATGCCCCTCCGTCTCTTAATCCTCGCTGCTGGCAACAAAACGATGTGAAGAACTAATTGGAACTCTTAAATGTTTTCTCCTAAATTCTTATGTAATTTCCTGAATTTGAAGTTTTTACCTATAATTTTTAAACACTTTTTAAGGGGCTATGTTTTTTTTTTTTTAAATTTTAACTTAATTTGTAGTTTCCTGGGCAATAAATAGGCCGAAGCAACTGCATTTTACAGCTTTTCGATGGGAGATTAAAGGCCGTAAGACTTAAGAGCTCCAAGAACCATACAATCTTTAAGGAAACGAGCAAATCTCAGGCATGCGCAATAGAGCAACTTTTACTCCTTTTTTCCGCTCGCTGCGATGAGCAGAAAAACGTTTCTCTCCTTTGTTTTGTGTTTTTTTATTTTACGCTGAGATTTCCGGAACAGAAGCAGGGAAGGAAAGGAAAAGCGGAAAGACGAGTATCAAAGAGAGAGAAAAAAAGAAAGAAAATAAAACAAAGAGAAACTGTGTCGCACGAGAGAGAGAGATTTGGAATACTCTTAGTTCTTACCGTTCATTGCTCATTCCGTGTGCCACCTGGACGATGTTTGTGGTTGCAAAACGTGCGCAACGTGGATTTGTTATTTTCTCATATGTCTTTACCTAGAGTAGATAAATATTCTTTCAAATATATACAGAATGCATTCAAAATTTACATATCACTCTGAATATTTTGATTCACTTTCGATACAATTATTTATATAAAGGCTCTTTCCTCCCATGTTGCATTACTTAATTTCAGGAGGGGATTGCATCATATTTTTATGAGTGAAATATTATTAGTTGATCTAACTTGAACTTAAAGTTGATAACGCAGCATTTCCAATTAAAATGTCTGAGAATATGTTTTTACTGTTAGACGATGAGTGGATCGATCACAAGTATTTAATATAAAATTGCAGGCTATTGGAGTCTGTAACGTGAAAGGGAAATATAGGGACTTATGTCTTTGGGTTGCTTGAGAGGCAAAACCATTTGCTCGTCTTGTAACAAGAGATATTCGCGATTTATTTCCCTTCAACTAACACCTGGAATTTCTTTTTGATTTTATATTACGTTCCCAGCTTCTTCCCAATCAAATGGAACATGTTCAAATTAATACACTTCAGATTGGTTGTTGGCTTTATTAATGTCGCATTCGAAACAACATGAGGCTTATTGACGATGGACTTCGTAATTTTGAACCTCGGTCGGGTGACGAGGATGACTCCTGAGCTGTCACTCCCTTTCCCAACTTCTACACCACGCCAATGTAAAGACTTTGAGCCACGACAGATTTAACGTGCATTAGCCCCAGCTACACGGTTGGTCCAAAGTGGCATCAAGTGGCTCGAACCCGCGACTGGACGAAAACCGCTGGCCCCGAGTCCGTGACTATGACCACTAGGCTACTGCGGCCACTGATGAGATTAGGACTCAACGTTGTCGAAGCAGTTGCTGAAGGTACTCTCATCGTATTCCTGTAAGAGCATTCTTTGATGGATTATAGAAGTTATTAGTAATAGCGGAAAGGATATTAACTTTGGAGATAATCCCTTTTATTTGTGGGGGGATAAAGATAAATTTGATATAAATGATTATTTCAATTAATTAGTCTGTCATGTGTTGAACTTTAGCTGAAATTTAGATCCTGTGATTTACTTTAAGATGATATACGAGACTGATAATAAGATGCGCCCGTCACAGTTTTGTATGCGTAAAAGTACGGGTGAGTGAAAAGAATTTGTGCTTTTCTTGTTACATCCTTGTGGATTGGGATAATAAGAGAAGCCCTCTTTCCCATTCCTTTCGTGACACCAGCTCGGTTGCGCCACGGGTCACTCTATGGAACAACATAATTCTGATATGCTATTTATGCAGTCCGAATACTCTCCAAATACTTATTTACTCTAGAAGGTTTTTAAGAACTGCGTAGGCTTGAAAAATATTTTAGAAGTGAACGACATAGCACTTCAGACGAATTTGACTGTTGAAACTGATACGTGGTTGTTCCTACGATCATGGGCAAATGGGTTTGATTTGGGATATTCCAATTTAGACTTTGATTCTACACATGAAAGACCCTCAGAGGGTCATTGAACATTTAATCCTTTTGAAGTGTGAATCGCAAATTCAGGAGGAAAGGGCGCTTTCTCCCTTTTTGTAGCTGCCCTTTATCCATTCTGGCGTGACAGTTAAATAAGAAGTTCATCAAGAATTTGAGACACAATCACTCAAGACATTCACTCTCGACGCACACTCATATGGACACAGAAACATAGACATGTCAAACACAGAACACCCACATTCTTGAACACGAATAACAACAACGATTGGGACACCACTGTCATCCTCTTCCAGGTATGTAATTGTTAACTTCTGCTGTTTGTTTAAATAAACTAAGGAGTGCGCCAAATGAGAGTCCTTTCATTTGAGTCATTGTTCTTAATTCTAATTCATTTCTCATCTATGGTCGGAGCCTCTTCTCCCATTATACGATCACTCCATTCGGCTTAGTTGTTTACTAATTAATATGTAAATCTCAAAATTATAAGTAATAAATAAGTAATCTAAATTCAGAGAACTGGTGTCCGTATCAAAACTAAAGCTGAGTTACTTGGGGGCATAACAGCAAAAATGCTTGGTTACCTTTGATTAAAACTGATTAAATCATCAAGAACAACTCAGGTTAAAAATGCAAGTTAATTTTTTTCAAAGACCCTCTGATTCTGATTCCACTCAACGCGTTTGAAGGGTAGTAAAATTGGGAATTGAAATTTCTCGTTTATCTTGCAGTTTAAATAATTGAACTGTCTTGGTGTGGTGGAGTATACTTACAGACTTTATATACTTTTAGTTTGCATAATCCAATGCATGCTAAGCGATTACTTCTTGGACCGATGCATTTGGTATCAAATAATAGTTCAATTATTTCGCAAGCATTCTAATGATAAAAATATAGTCGAAAATATTAATTTCAATCAATTATGTCAGCATAATTCTTCCAGATCGTGAAATGGCGTTATTAGATGCAATGCAAAATACAAAACGTTTGCTCAAATAGATTTACTGAAAAAAAGGGGGTGTAACCTGAATTCTCAGGGAGAAGATTCTTCGAAAACATAATAGGATTTACTATTTGAATATGTGATGATAATTTCAAAATCAGTAATACTATTGAAGACAAAGAGAATTTCAAATCAAATGTTTTAAATTACAAAAAATGTGACTGGAGCTTTACAAGACGGATTTAACGTAATGAGAGAAATTACCAATGAGTCTGAAATTCTTTCAAAATTTTCAGAGTCTGATGAAAAAATAACTGCATTACTGTGAGAGGCACTCTTCAAGAATTATATTCAACTGCTCTCAAAACAGAGATGAATGACTTTTCCGAAATTTCTCCGCTACCCATGAACATTCTCAACCAGTTGGAAAAAAATGAAAAATGATAATTTATTTCCTATTTTAATAATAATTTTCAAAAGGTATTTGTTCATTTAGTGATGTAAAAATATAAATAAAAAGATGACAAAAGATCAACATCGGTCAAAATAGATTAAATGATATTTCGCAAATGATAGAATGTAAGGAAGTGCAAACAATAGACTTTTCAGAAGTTATTAGAAATTTTACTGAGCATTGAAGGAAAACCTGAAATATAATTTTGTTTTCATTCGACAAAAATTCAATGTCAACCAAAAGTTCAAAATCTGAGATAATATTTGAAAAAGGGAGCCCAACTTCGCAATTTACTTCGAGACCTGATCTGACTTTTGGCCACTCTGCTCAAACCTGGTTTCTTTCTATAATGATAAATTGATCAGAGTTTCATGAGATGCGTTTTGAGACCATCGATACGCAAATCGAATCATGGGTTTAAGCTTGATCATCGTACAGAGTAAGGAGGGCTTCAGTCCATTCAATAGAACAGGGTCTTAAACTAGTATGGAAATTAGAGAATGAGAGAAAAGTTCCGATACAGTCCTCTTCACTTAATCTTCATTAAATTGTGTCAATATGAAGTCCTCTTATATTTGTATATGTATGTGTGTGTGTGTTGTGTGTGTGTGTGTATATATATATATATATGAAAGGACTTACACACTTTTTTCAATTTAAACTTATGTAGTCGCTGAAATGTCAATCTATTGCCAAATTTGAGTATCATCTTTATTGTTGAGGATATTTCACAGTAAATAGTACAATGAAGGTAGCATTCTAATACAAAGCGATCCTTGGCCGCTAAAGACCCACCGTGTAGTCGGAGCTGATGCACATTAAATCTGTCGGGGCCCAAAGTCCTCCCGTTGGCGTGGTGTGGAAGTTAGGAGAGGGGGTGCCAGCTCAGGTGTGGTCCTCGTCACATGACCGTGACTCAAAATTACGAGGTCCGTCGCCAATAGCCCTCGTGTTGCTTCTAGTGCGATGTTAATAAAAACTAAACTAATCCAATACAAAGCGTAGGGCAGCAACGTACAATCAGAGCAAAAGTGAAAGAGCTGGAGATACAATTCCACCGTTTGATTTCATGAATTACTGTGTATTTTTACAGTTACAAAATGAATTATAATTTACATTTTGAGGAGATGAGTTGCGCAGGTTCTACCATCACGGCCGAAGCGAAAAAGTCAGAGAGAGGGAATTTTCCCATACTTTGTTTATTATAGAAAGGATTGTCCCTTTTAGATGTAATAGCTCACATGGTATAGTGCTTATATATTATAGGATTCTTTGGGATTTACATGACTTCCAACTTCCTTGTTGGTATTATCCCAAGTGTCTTCAACCGAGTGAACAAAAAATTGAGTAAATTTTAATGAGCGAGTTTTTGCATAAATATAAAGTTAAAATGAATGGTATCAGGAAATAAGAATTAACGCTTTACTTTTAAGTGAGAGAATGGGAAAAATTAGGAAATTAAACTATTTTTCAGAGAAATTATTACAAATTTAAGTAGTATCATTACACACACACTCACACAATCAAAAAAAATTTGCCAGTAGCATAAGAGCAATATGAAACAAAGAAATGATTATAGAAAACACAAAACTATACTCGTCATAAAAATTAGACAGAAATCATTAGCCTTGTTTGAAAAGATCAAAATGACTATATTAAAGTAGGCCATCAATTTAGGTATGAATAATGGCTCAAAAATGAAAACTGGATACCTTTGCAAAAGGAGAAATCGTTGGAATGTTCGAATCCGGACGATCACTAACCGAAATGTTTCGAATTCTAAAAGCTTGGTCTCAAGATTGTGGCAGAAGACTCAAAGTTCAAGAAATGTTAACCGGTTACCATAACCAAGTCGTCCAACAGTCACAGACGTACGCCAAGATTAATATTTGGCATAACTGTGTGACAAAAGAGTTACAGTTGGGTTAAAAAATTGGGCTCCACGCATACAGACGCCACAAAAGTATGAGTTTCTAGACAAACTGCTTACAGGAGATTCAAGTCATGTTAACCTCCACGCCAGATGATCAGGAGTTTGTATTCCACTCACATCTACGTGTAAACGCGCTCATTTAAACTGTCATGTGATGTGACTATTCGTTAAAGTCGTGCTGAGAAGCAACACGAGAGCTACTGGTGACGGATCACGTAATTTCAAACCTCGGTCAAGTGATGAGGATGACACCTAACCTGGAACCTCCTTCTCAAAGCTTCAACTGCACATTAATATGAGGATTTGGAGCTTGCAACAGGCCTCGACACGACGACACTTTAGTGGCATTATGGCTCGAACCCCCGACTCAACGAAAACAACACCAGTGGAGAGGCTACGACCATGACCAATACTACCACGAACACGCGTTTAAAGTCTTCCATATGAAGGACACCTGATAACTGAATGTGCTTTCATAAAAGTCACGAAATTTTAAATCATGTGTGAAGCGTTATAAGTGTTTTTTTCGACTACGTTCTGTTCAATATTTAGGATTTGTTTTAAGTTCTAATTAATGGACTTGACACAAAATTTCTCTAAATTCCTTAGAATCACTCATTGTCATATCCTAATGGAAATCATCTGCAACGGTTGTTCTACATTCGTCACTTAAACCAACAAAATTAAAGAAAAAAAATAAAGTTAATGTGAAATCATTTCCTTCAATAGACATATCTTAGAATTCATTAGAAAAATTCAATATATTTATTAAGAAAAATAAAATTTAAATTCTTAAGAAAATTAAAGTGGCTTTACCCCCTTTCCACAAAACAATGCCTATAAACTTTATGGGTAAAAAAGAGTGAAAAATTTGTCTTTTATACATGAAACGATAACATTAAATCGTTCGGGCTAGTAAAAATAATTTTGTTTTTCTGTTTATAAACTGTCTTCATTTAAAGGGACACAGTGCTTTGTAACCAACTTTTTTAAAATTAGATATTTGTAACAAAATGTTTTTATTCGCTCTATTTGAATGTTCATAATATATGCATTTCAGTGGGGGGGGGGGAAACTTCATTTTCAAACAAACGATGATTTAAACTTTAAATTTTTTTTAAAGATTGTTTCAATATTTTAAAATTCCTACTGCTTCTACAAATTTTAACAATTGTAAAGTTTTTTTCACAATTTCTTAGAAGAGTTTCTGACAATTCTACACCTAGCTTTAGTTGTACTAGTGTTATTTATGCTTTTACAAAAAAAATTTCAATCGGATACTTCTAAAAACAATAAAAATTATTTATCTTAAGTCCTTATTCCTTGCGTAGAATTATCAAACACATTATGAAAAATAACCAGGAAAAAAATTGAAAACTTCGCATCGATTACAAAAAAAAAAAAAAAAAGACTTGGCATTTTATGTATGTAAATGACATGAAAAAATTAAAAACTGAGAAAAAGTAATTTTAAGGGTCAATGAAAAATGACATAATACAATTTAAGGAAAATTTAAGTAGCTCGCTAAATACTACAGCTAGAGCTATATAATTTTGTACATATATTTAGAGAGAAAAGTTATACAATTAAAATAAGGAAATAAAGTTTTTTCGATATTTTGGTCATTTTAAGGTACTGTGTCCCCTTAACATTCTAAAAAAATATCGGTTTCTTGTAGCAAATAAAAAAAAGATATTGATTTGTCAGCAGCTTATTATTTCGAAACAAAATATAAGGACAATTTTTAAAAATTAGCATTTTGTGAAATATTTTTTAAATGCTAAAATTCATACTAAAAATTAATTTTTTTTTCTTTCAAAAAACTCAGAAATCATGATATAAATCTTGATTTGCCTCGCCTCTTTATGAAAAATTGGGAACTATTTCTTAAGTCCTGAAATTGCATTCTACAATTTGTCATTTCCTTTATTAAAGGTGGAGCTTTTTTCTAGATGCTGATTTATTAATGGTTTGGAGAAAGAATAGCTTCCACTCATTTATCTTGACCTAAAATTCAAACAAAACACGGATGATATAATCAGAATCTATTGCAATACTTTTAGAGTTAAAAATTACATAAATACTTGATTAGTTTCAGCATTGCTATTTGCTTATACTATATATACATATATATATATATATATATATATATATATATATATATATATATATATATATCACGAAAATTAAAAGTCTTATTATAGTCTTTAACTGAAATAAAAGTTAATCATCACGTAAAAAAATTAAATGTGTTGGTTGTTATCCTCATATAATACACGTTAGAAATAATATTTAACGAAATAATTACGATAGTAAGATTACCAGTTTTTTTACAATGAAAAGAAGGACGAAAATATTTAAGAAAAAGGTACAGCGTAAATAAATCAAATATTTGATTAATTCAAACAAAAATACACTAATTATGCTAACATACCTTTTAATTATTTAATTAAATGCGTAGTATTTTTCCACTTAATGAATACTTTTTTTGTCAATATATCATTTTCTAACAATATATTGCAAATTTTGGAACAAGAAATGTCTTTCATATTGAATTTTACGGTAAATACTACAGCTCTCGAGTATTAACATTCAATCTTAATTTCTCACTTGTCAAAAAATCATTACCAATGCGAAAAAAAAATCTTTCAACTACTGCAATAGTTCCAGGGCAACACAACGTAGATAAGACAAGAATAACTAATTTTCATATAGAATGTGTTTATTTTTGAATTGGCTAAATATTTCCATCCATCTCTAATCAATTTCAACATGTTGATTTTCCCATTGTTCTAATTTATCATAATTCAAATATACATTCAGTCTTATAATTTCTTCAAACAGGCAATTGTAATAGATTTTAATATCAGGCATTTCTTTCGATAAAAACTCAACACAATTTTCAATATCTACCCAATTTACTTGCGATGAAATAAAGAAGCACCATTGAAAACTGTTATTTCCTGTGATATTTGTTTCAGACTATTCTTCTACATATTGGAAACATGTTTGGTAAAAGTTCTGCACTTCTTTGGTGCATTTTTCCGTTATGCCCGGATTTGACTCCTTTTCCATTGTTAAAGGAGTAAATTTTTCTTCAAATCGTGATTTAAATTGAAGGACAAAATCGTTCAAAATAAGATTAACTTCTGCAGCTGAAATATGTTTCCCTTCAATCTTTTGAATCATTTTGCAATTAATAGATACTTGATTATGTATAAAATATATTAATATAATAAAATACATTAATTAATATTAATATATAAAATATATTAATATTAATTCATAATTGAAAAAAAGATTCAAGAATTTTTTGACATTTGTCTTTGACATTTGACTTAAAAAAATGAACGGGGTGCTCAAATAATGGTAAAATGCGTTGTATAACAGGTGTTAGAGCCAGCCACACACATCTCACTTTTGAATATCCTAAAAGTTTTTTTGCATTCAACAGTTGTGTAACATTTTGGTGCGGCATCACTGAATACAGAGATTAACAATTTAGTTTTAAAATATCGAAAAGGAGGACACTTTTCGAGGAAGGACAGAACCTACAAAAGGAGGACCGTCCTCTCTAAAGGAGGGCAACTGGTCACCTTAACTTTAGATATTGAAAACTATAATATAAATGAATATACACATAGTTGCGAATGTGCCATATAGCTAATTATATGCATAGTGTTTCCACGCCATGTTGACAAACTTATAGGAGGAGTAGGATACACCTACATGGCTCGGAATGGCACAATAATACTGAGCTGTAAATACGCTCGAAACATGGTAGATGATGTTGTAAATACGCGGGAATTCCAAGTGTTCACGAAATAATGTTTCATTTCACACCTAGATGCAGTGGTAGTTGGGTGGCTGATCACACTAATGAGAAGTTCGCCGATCTGTATCTAACAGGGCTGGCGAGACTCACAGTGCTTGTAAGCACAATCATTTCCGGTTTGGTGTAATCCCTTTGCACTGTTTCTGGGTTGTAATCTGGTTGGTCAATTTGTACTTGCTTCGTTAGTTTCCGATTCATTTCCATTAGGGAATAGTCAAGCTTTAAACAAAATTTAATACTCTAGCATTTTTCAAGTTTTTCTTCCATTTGGTCAAAAGCTGAAATCCAAAGATGCTCTGTTACATTTTCTCATTCAATAGCGGTCTGTCAGGAACTAAATGTTTCTGAAAGGCATGGAAAAATTCGCCCATTGGGATGGCTTACATACAGCCACAAACCAAGCCTTTTTAGCTTCATTAATGTAGTCACGATAAATTTTGGTTGGCTATTTCTTAACACAATTGTATAAGGGGTATCGTAAAGTCTTATTGATTGGTAAGAAATAGCAGAAATATATCTGAGGGTAAAATTTATTCTGCATATGAATTGATTCTTTTACTCTGAATGCTGTAAATTGCATCTATTTATGTTGATTTTTTTCGCTACAGGAAGCCATAGGTTGAAGGACCAACAGTATCGTAAATTTTTAATTATTATCCAAGGGTATCGTTGAATTTTAATTATTCTAAAAATAATCGGGATAGAAATTTTAATTTTTATTTGTTATTCTTAAGATTTCTCAATATAATAACCATCCAGAGTTATTCATTTCTCCTAGCGTTTCTTGACCTTTGGAAGGCTGTCATCGTAGAACTCAACATATTGACCTCTATCTTCTTCATTCTGTGGAGGAGGTAAAGGTTAGTATGCTCCTTACGAACATAATGTAATTTACAACCTTATGTACATAAGAATCGATTAATGTACAGAATTTTTTTATTAGAAATATCTTAGTTATTCCTTAGTAATAATTAGATCTTAAAATATGATCTGAAGTACCCTTTAATTTGAAAAGAATAAAATACGAGGCTTGCCTAAAAAGTAATGTCTCCCAGGCCAAAATTTGTTAATTAGTAGCCCGATTTTTAAAGTTGTTATTGTACTTGAAAGCGTCATATATTTTCTACTTTTCATTTTTTGAAAATTTCCCATGCCTTTCCAAGTACTTGTTACAACACGTGATAAGACGAGCAAACCCGACGAAGGAGTATTCCGATCTTTGTTGTCGACATTAAGCTTTAATGGCAGCTTTAACCTTGTCTTCATTGTGAAGGTGGTCTCTTTCAAAGGTGTCCTTTCATCTTTGGAAAGAATTGAAAATCGCAAGGTTCAAGATCGGGTACAATGACACATTGCTGCTCTCCTCACACTAACAAAAAGGTAACAAAAAACGCATTACATAGAGAACTCATGAAACACTCAATCACAATAAGAATTTCGAAAATAGGGTTGCCATGGAGGCATTACTTTTAACCAATTTTTGTAAATTCAACTTTTGATGTATATATCCAACAATACTTTAGCTTTTACATTGCGAAGCAGCCTTAAGTATTTGCGTAACACAGTTAGAAACAATATTGTAAAAATTAGAAAAAAGCCATCTAAAAAGCATCTTATTTCCTTTCATTCTATTTTACTTTATCAACATATTTTCTTCCATAATGACGGGAACACTATTCGAATGGATAAGTTTCCTTCTGCGTTTGTCGTTTTAAAAATCTACGACAATAGAAAGAAAAAGATAGAATCAAACATCGAACCTACTGATCTGTGGCTAATGATGTCGTTGCAGTCGTTTTCGTTGTTTTATTATATGACGCAGTCAGTGACTCGTGTAAATTGAAAATGATGAGGGAATTTCTTATCATTGATAAATGACTCTGAAATTATTCTCTTCTGATATAATTACACCTAGTGATCGAATTCAGTTTCACATATTTAAGCTCTGAGAAAGAAAGAAAAATCGTGAAGTACTTTATATTTCCAAACATAATTTACAGAATGCGCTATTTGATGACTACCTCTGTAGCAAAGGTACCTAATCACCGATCTTCAAGATCTTAACTATAAATAAAGGGGTATCGTATAAATTTTAATTATTGCTAAGAAATAACAAGATATCTGGATAAAAAAATTTCGGCTTATTAATTGATCCTTATATACATAATTTATAAAATTACATTTATTAATGTTTATTTGTTTACATTTAGGAAGACAAAGAATGAAGCAGTGCGGAGAAAATAAATTTCAATTTTCTGAGAGTTCCACCATGACGACCTTCGAAAGGTCAAGAAACGCTGAAATTAATGTATAACGTAAAACTTTGGTTGGTGACTGTGTAGTTAAGACCTAAGAATAATAAATAAAAATAAAAGTTTATATCTCGATTATTTTTAACGATGATTAAAACTCCGTGATACCCCGGGATAAGAATCAAAACTTCACGATTATGCTATTTACTTCAATCTATGGCTTCCTGAAACCGAAAAAATCAACATGAATAACTGTAATTTACAAAGTTACGTACATGAGGAAAAATTAGTATGCGGAATACATTTTATCTAGATATTTCTGTTATTTGTTAGTAACAATTAAAAGTTACATCATCTAATTATCTAACTACCGTATAATTCCGCACATATGATATTCAAACACCGTATAAATTTTCGTCAACGTTTCATAGTCTTAGCATATATCTATCCTAAATTACCAACCGCCTATGTGTGTGAACTTAGATTCGCTCATCAATCATCATCTAGAACTTTTTTTTCATTTTCTTGCATCTGGCGCACTGCCTACAGAAGCAAATGCCGAATCACAAACTCACATGTACCTCTAACAAATCCTTCAAAAAATGTAAGATTTCTAATGCTATGGATGGCACTGAAGTCGAATTGTAATGGGGGTACAGATGACGACGCGGAAATCGACTCTCTAGATATAGAATAAGACCTATATTATGAGTGCGGCGACCACACTTACATCCGGACAAGATCCTTATTAAAAACAGCTGGACTCGAGTAAAAGGGAAACAACATTCATGTTTCTTATGAACTTTGACCTTTTACAGTCCAATTCTCCTGGGGACCAAGAACATCCCCGCATCAGATGTCCAGTTTAACAGATGTCATTTCCAGACCCGCTTGGGGCACTTAGCAAACAATAGCTAAGTTCAGCGTTCAGCTATCCATCCAAAACAAAGGATTATGTTTTGTGATTTTGGAAAAGGCGTGATAAATTCATCAGTGGTATATCCAAGGGGGATGCAAAGGAACATATGTACCTCCCAAGATTTTTTCCTTTATTGTACTATTATAGATGTTTTAAATTTTAAACATAAGAGTCGTTTTCTCTTCATACTTAAATATTTTTCATCGGGAAGAGAAAAAAAGATTTTAACTAAGCCAATTCTTGACAAAAAAAAAAAAAAAAAAAAAAAAAGTATTTGCTGTCTCTGAAAAAATGCCTCTGGGTTAGTGTTTGCTGATGAAGAGAGAAGGGGGATACAGTCCTATAAGAAATGCACCCCCTTAAAGGCAAATTTTATTCTTATGGTATCTTAATTATTTTTCTTAAATGATCTTCATTTTCATAATTTTTATTAATTGATAAAATTATATATATATATATATATATATATATATATCAATACTTGAACAATTTTAAATAGAAGAAATAAGACTGATAAAACGAACTTTCCACATACAAAGTGTTTTTTGTTTAAACGCTGATGACCACCCTCAACTTTCCGTTTCTATTTTCTTCTATCTTTTCGATCACTGCAAGATCATATTTGACTTGATGTTGACATTCAGTTCAGTTCTCCATTAATAATATTTTATTAAATTTGGATATTTTCTCACATACTATTTTAATTTCTGTCTCATTAAAATTTGAATTATTATTAAAAGTCAAACATGCATATATTTTTTACTAGGTTTTGTAAATAATATTTGGGAATCGATTATTGGTAAAGGTTTCTCTCTATTTTTAAATTTCTGTCTGTGGCTGTTTTCACGTTGTCGGTGTCTTTTTTTCCTAAGAAATACCCTGCGTTGTCTTACATACTTGTAAATACTTTGATACTCCTTTATGAAGGACTTTCCTTGGCTTTTGACTCATAATAGTCAAAGAGTCTCTTTTGGTTTTATACATATGATTAAGCAGTTTTAATAATTTTACACCTTTCGACAAATCCATATTTTCTCGGAGAAATAGATTTACTTTTGTCAATACGTGTCATGTCAATTCTAAAGGATAGATAAAAAAAATGAGTTCCTAATTAATATCTTAATTTTTAGTTTCTAGCAGAAGTCGAGATATCCGCTGTCTGTAATTCATATTAACAATCCAGGCTCATGAAGACAATGCG